>CAKNWW010340612.1:653-23238 GCA_932074435.1 Andricus kollari | reverse complement strand
GGAATTTACAGGGTATTTAAATCAGTTCTTGTTCGAAACATCCTGTCAATTTTTCATTAGTTCCAGGATTTTTGTTACAATATAACGATTTGATTAAATTTTCAATTGTTTTGATATTCGTGAATAGCAACTGAAAAACCTTCTTTGGTTGATTTTTTTTAAAACTTTGTCTTTTGTGGTAGAATGTTAATCTTCTTGGTGAACAATTCAACTTTTTGGTTGAAAATTAATTTTTTTCAAAATTGATGTTTTTTGGTAGAAATCAAATCTTTTGGTTGAAAATTCATTTGTTTTGTTGAAACTTGATCTATTTTGTTAAAAATTTGTCTTTTTGTGGTACAAAATTCTTTTTTTGAATCAAAATTTAAACTAATGTGTTAAAAATTATTTTTTTGATTGTTTGAAGATTCATTATTTTAATTAAAAATTCTTTGCGAATTTTTTTAACTAAAAATTTAACTATTCCATGTTTGGTTTAACATTCATCTTCTTCACTTAAAAATTCAGCTATTTTGTTAAAAATTTGACTATCAGGTTGAAAATTTATTTAAAATTTCAAAATTTGGTTGAAAATTCATTTATTTTGTTAAAAATAAATCAATCAATTTTTTCAAATGAAAATTAACTATTTCATTTTTTTTCGAAACTTCATCTTTTTTGATAGACTTTCATCTTATTTGTTAAAAATGTATCTGTTTAATTGACAATTCATTTATTTGGTTGAAGAGTTGTCTTTTTTGTAGAAAATTCATCTTTTGGGTTGAAAATTCAACTGTTGGGTTAAAAATTAATTTCTTTACTTAACATTTTAACTATTTGGTTGGAAATTTGTTTTTTTTTTTTTAATGAATTTTTTGACTGAACATGTGGCTATATCATTTTTATTAGAAAATTGATCTTTTTAATTTGAAAATTCACTTCCCTTCTTTTTTTGGGTTGAAAATTAAATTATTTTTGGTGGAAAATGCGTATTTTGTTGAGAATTCATTTTTCTTATCGAGGATTCATCACCTTGATTGAAAAATTAACTATTTTGTTGATAATTCCCTTTTCCTTGGTTGAAAATTAATTATTTTAACTATGAATGTAATTATTCCACTTTTTGTTTAAACTTTATCTTTTTGGGTATGTTTCGGTTTAGAAAATTAATCTGGCTTTGGTTGAATAATACAATTTTACATTAGTAAATCTTAAATTTTGGCAGTTTTATTATGCAGACAAATGTAATATTCTTTGTCACTGCACTTCAACTGAAACTCAGTTATTAATTATGTGTGTGAATTTGGCAACATTCTTCTTCAGAGTTTTTCAAAATACCCAATCGGCATTGAGGAAAGACAACAAGAATGCTTTCGAGATTTTCGTGACACCTATTTTTTAAAGAAGGACTGGTAAAAAGTGCAATTTTTCACACTTTATCCAAAACTTGAATGGGGTTCTTTACTTTACCGCTTTGGAATTTTTTTAATGAAAATATACATACTAACCTGAAAATAAAAATAAAAAGTGAAGTTCATTCAACAGTCCCTCCAGAAATGTTTTTCTTTTTGATCTCAAAATAATCGTGAGGCATCACTGAAATTATTTCAGAAAAAAAATGAGAGGTGCAAGCCCTTTTTTGGTTGAACTCAATCTTAAGTCCACCGTGCCGTGCCAGCACACGGGGTCAAAAGGTAACCTTTGAAATCTCTTTACGTCTAACGTAACAGTTGTATAAAAATTTTGAAATTTGTTCTCTTTTAACGAATTTAGGTATGATATAATCACAGTTAGTAACATAAATTTAAAGGTAAAAAAAAAGCAACACGGTGTGCCTCTACTGACTTCAAGCCAAAAGGGCTTGAATATGCCGGTTTTTTTCTGAATATACTTCTGGGATGCCCCACGATCATTTTGAGCCCAAAAAGAAAGAAAATCGCGTGGGCCCTTTTTGAGAAAACTCTTTTTTTTTTGAAGAGGTTAATCAACCTATTTTAATAAAAATAAGTTAAGCGTGGAATTGTATTGGCTGAAACCATTCAGTTTGGCATCCAAAAAAAGGCTACAGGTGCTGAGCATCTTACGAGAACTGAAACCCTTCAATATTTTTGAAAAATTGTGAAAACAGTGGGAAAAAAATCAGTTTTTTGAAAATCGCCTTACTCCAGTTCATCGTATGTCCCAAGCACCTGAACAAGAATGAAAGTGCTTGAAATTTTCTGCAAAATGAAAAACAATCGAATGTTTTATGTCTAAAAGTTTAGGAGTTATGGTCCTATGAATTCGATTTTAAGCGAATAATTTGAATGAAACAAAATATATACATAGTTTTGGGGAAATAACTTATTTCCTATGGATATCTGGTAATAATTGCCGCGCAATTAATTAAAGAAGACTTAATTTTGAGTAGATCTAAAGAAAAAACATTGCTCTAGCTCTAATAGAACCAAAATTATGGCCTTTTGAATATAACCCTTTTTGTATGAAATGTTGTTTAACATCAATTTTATAAATAAAATGTCTCATTTTTCAAAAGAACTTATGGCCTTCTGAATATGATCCTTTTGTAATAAAATTATGGTAATAATTTTTTTTAACAGATAATGCTAGAGCATTAGTTTTTTTTAGATTTGCTAAAAATTAGTTCCTCCTTAACCTATCTGGTGGCAACTTTCCCCTGTAATGCTCGTGAAATTAGTTTTTTTGGAAAACGATACATTTTATTTAAAAACTTGATGTTGAACATAATTTCATAAAAGAGGACCACATTCAGAAGGCTATAATTTTGGTTATATTGCAGCTAGAGTATTGTTTTTTTTATATCTATTCAAAATTAACTCTTTATTAAATAAGTTACTGGCAAATTTCACGTCAAACGCAGAGGAAATGAGTTCTTTTGAAAAACGAGAAATTTTATGTATAAAACTGATGTTAAACAACATTTCATAAAAAAGGGTCATATTCAAAAGGCTATAATTTTGGTCCTATTAAAGCTAGAGCAATGTTTTTTCTTTAGAACTACTCAAAATTAAGTCTTCTTTGATTAATTATTCGGCAATTACTACCAGATATCCATAGGAAATAAGTTATTTCCCCCAAACTATATATATATTTTTTCATTCAAATTATTCGCTTAAAATCGACTTCTTCTGACCATAACTCCTAAAATTTTGGAGATAGAACAATCGATTTTTTTCATTTTGCAGAAAATTTTAAGCACTTTAATTCTTGTTCAGGTGTTTGGGACGTATGATGAACTGGAATAAGGCAATTTTAAAAAAACTGACTTTTTCCCACTGTTTTCACTATTTTTCAAAAATATTGAAGGGTTTCAGTTTTCGTAAGGTGTTCAGCACCTGTAGCCCTTTTTTGGATGCCAAACTGAATGGTTTCAGTCAATGACATTCTACGTTTAACTTATTTTCATTAAAATAGGTTGATTAACCTCTTCAAAAAAATGAAAAAAAGAGTTTTCTCAAAAAGGGGCCGAGCGATATTTTTCTTTTTGGGCTCAAAGTGATCGTGGGGCATCCCAGAAGTATATTCAGAAAAAAACCGGCATATGCAAGCCCTTTTGGATTGAAGTCCGTCGAGGCACACCGTGTCAAATATTGCTTTCATAAATTAGCCCTTCCTCTACCTCAAATTTGGTTCCAAAACCGAAAAAAGAAAGGGCATATTTGTGACCCCAAATTCACACCCACGGTGCTCCAAAAAGTACCCCTAATTAAAAAAATCTCAATTCTGCATGAAACCTACACCTACAATCAGATATAGCTTAATAGATATTTGCAAATCAAATTTTTAATAAAAAAGGTTAACCATTTTTTTAGGGCTCAAAACAAATAATTTTTAGACATTATCTCGAGTTATTTCAAAGTGATTTTTTTTGCAGATTTCAAATATCACCTCTTTTTTACGACAGCTACAACAGTTCTCGAAATAGTATTGAAAAACTAAGGAAAATGGAAAAATGCATGAAAAATTGAAAGTGGTAGATTTTCGTTAATATTTCATTTTTTAGTATTAAATTTATTAGGTTTATTGTTTAATAAAATTGCATTCTTTTAAACAAATAAGTGTTTGTGAAATAATAGAGTTAAGGTATCGAAAGCGTATAAAGTGTATTAAAAAGTAAACTTGATTATGATTCTGTTTAAAAAACTCGACTTTTTTAAAAATAATTGTTTTATAAAATTAAATTTGTTATAATAATTAAAAATTACTTAAAAATATTTATATTTATTCCACTAGACCAACAGTAAACATTCTTGGCAAAAAAAAAATAGAGTAAAGTGCTCAAAGGTGTAGATTTCGTACAGAATTGACATTTTTAGATTTAGGGGTATTGGGCACCGTCGGGATGATTTAGGGGTGGCAAATCTATATCACTGATAGATAGAATTAGAATTAGTCAAAGATAAGTTATAACCAAAATTTCGAAAAAAACAACAATATGCAACTTCTTTTTTCGGATTTGGAACAGAATTGGTGCGATCGTTGCGATGGTTGTAAATTTCAAATTTTTGGTCAAAGTGATTTTAACAATTTTAAGTAATTATAATAATTAATAAAGACGCATAAAAAAGATTAAAAACCACGAGATTTCTACGAGTTTTGATTGGCTGAGATGAAATGAGACATCAGAGGTCATTCCAGTTCCATAACATTGCATACAATGAATAAATGATTAATATTAAAATTATTATCCAAAGTGAAGTTTTTAAAAGTGTAAATGTTAGAACATGTCGAAATATGTTTAAGCTTCATCAAGCTTCATCGGACTCAAAATTAATAAGTTTTCCAAAGAAAAATGTGGTTTGAAATGATGCAGCGCGACACTGAAAATACTTCTGTAACTTCGCTTATAATTTTCAAATATCACTTTAGCTTAATTCTTTTGCAAAAAATAGTGCTATAACTTATTTTTCTAATACAAGTAACTGGCTTATCTTAAAATTTACAATAGTTTATATTATTTTTATGTAAACAGAGACATGTGACTTTTCTAACCTCAAAGCATTTAATGTTTGTTTCGAAACTTATATTAGAAGAATTATGTACGAGCGAGATTATACATTAGTTTTAAATAATACAGGGAAAAAAGGATAATCAGGTTTTTAAAAATATAATTTTGTGTACGAATGTCTTGAACTGTCAGCAATTCTCAGTCTTGTATCAATAACTAATCAAAATATTAATGCATCTTAAAATATATATTAAAATGACTAAAACCATAATTAATTCTTGTGAACAGTTATACCTTCGTGAAAATGAAAAAATATATATATATTCACTAAGATTTTAATTTTTGTTTATCTTTACTTAAAAGTGTTTGAGTAAAATAAAAACTATTGTATATATTAAGATCAGCCACGTGCTTGTACTAGGAAAAGAATTCATAAAACTGTTTTTTACATCAAATATAAGCAATACGTACACTAAAATGATCTTTACAATAAAATGTAACCAAAGTTGAGAGGTATTCTCAGTGTCCCGTTGCATAATTACAATCAACTATCCGAAATTTGAGGTTATATTGCCCGGTTCTGATCAAATCCATCTGCCTACTTTCACGTTTAGCATATTTTCTCAAAAAAGTTGTATGGATTCCCATGACGTCGTACTAAAATTCTCAATTCAAACCAACGAGGGCTTCCCGCTCTTCGGGCCTCTTTTTTTAATTGGTCAGACACTGACGCGGGCGTGACCAGACAACCCGTACAGGAGCCGTGGTGGCAGGTGACAAGTTCAAATAAGTGCGTATAGAGGGGATCAAATATGTGGAAGTTCAATTGAATGGCAGTTCAAATAAGTTCAAATCAGTTTCCTGCATTATCTTGTGTCTGCCTCTGACGTCATCGATATCCATCGTCGCATACGCGATGCATGCAGACGTAACTCATGGAGTGAAATTCACGAAAGGAATGACCTCGATTTGAATTTCGACTCTTACACCTTCCTGTTGTTAATTGTTAATGATTTTTAAGGTTTTTAATTGTTAAAAAATGAATAATTTCGTATCTTAATTCAAAAACTCAATTCAAAATTAATGTTCCTAAAGTTCGGAGAGTTCAAAATTTAACAATAGTTTCATATGGTAAGATTTATAAGATAATCCCCTAGTACAATGAAGCCCTGGAAATAAAAAGTCTGAAAAAGGGCTATTTGTACCGAAATTTCGGTAAGAAAATCGTCATACTTCGATACACTCCTTTCTGAAAATTAAAGTGTATTTCAGAATCTTAAAGTGAATCTGAAAGAATCCTAAAGACTTAAACTTTGAGTTTTAAATTAATTAATAATTTTAATTTATTATTTAATATAATATGTTACAATAATATTATACATATAATAATTATTATATAATAATGATTTAATTTCAATTAATTTGAAACCAATATCTCTGGAATGCATATTAATTAAAATATCTAGAATGCACGAAACCATAAAAATTCACAGAAATCCGCTTTATACAAATCCAAATTATTCGGTTTCTATCGGATTCCATCTTAGTATAATTAAATTTTGTTGTATTGTTATTGCATCTATATGACCTCTAAATTGCGTGTCTTGGAGATCGCATGACTTTTCACTATGAGTATAAATTTCAATTTTAAATCTTCAAAATTAGACTATTCCAAGAAAAGCATTCAAAATTGTATCATTTTATATTACGCACATTAAATATTGAATAGTCTTTCATTACAAATATTCAAAGTGTAAAATTTTAAATTGCAAATCGTTAAAATTTTTAAATTTCCAAGAGAATTTTCAAAGAATTCAAGATTTTTTTTCTTATACTTATTACATACAAGATAAAAACCTGAGTGCAAACCGTCGATTTTCCAATAAGGGCAATTTTGATACCAGTATTCAGTATATATTCAGTATACAATTTTTCCTCACACCGCAAATCGAAATTTCGACTTGATATTTTACGGTTTTTTGCCATGTTGAAAACTTTGTGTAAGCTACGTCATATCGATCCCTTGATTTTTCGGGAATTAACTCATTTTCAGCGGTTTTGGCAATTTCCACGATTTCCGAAGGTTGACAGGGAAATATTTCGTCGTTTCCATCATTGCCGAAATCGATTGAATTTTCAATAAATTCCATTTTTCCGAAAATGAGATGACACACTCGATTTTGCACGTTCACGATCGAAGGTGGAGACTGAAGTTAGCTTCAAGATAAATCTCGAATCTCGAAGCCCGCGCGTGGTAAAACATGTTCGCTTTCCACCGGAGAAATGCTGCCATTGGTCAAAACTGAATCGCGCGCCAGTTTACAGCCAATGGCAGAATTTCTCCAGCGCCATTTGCATTTATCTGTCACTTTCTATCCTAGGGTATTCACTTCTTTGAAGTTTATATAAAGGAAACATTAATGAATTTTGATTAAAATTAATTACACAGCCCCACAATAAAAAGTAGGAGTTTCGGCGGATTAGACTAGTCAATTATTATGCATTTCGAGTTGATAAATTCAAATCCGTGTTCGGAATCCCGCCATCAGGTCTCATTTTTTTTACCTCAAAAAACACCGTTTTTTCGATATTTTTCATAATTTAGAACATGTTATAGAAAAACGCGTCATAGTTTCACAATTCTAACCATGAATTCGGATTCAGCGATCATAATTACATAGAAATTTTCTATTTTGGTCCACTGGCCTGAAAATTTTACGGGACGAGCGGGAGGAGGCTGTACAGAGTTCAAGACCCTACTACTACAAAAAAGTTTCGGCGGACCAGACTAGTGATCTCTTAATACGGATGCGGCAGCTTAAAAAATATAAGAGATTACTAGTCTGGTCCGCCGAACCTTTTTTTCGTCAAAGTAGTAGGGTCTTAAACTCTGTACAGCCCCCCACCCCGCCCCGTCCTGCAAAGTTTTCAGTCTAGTGGACCAAAATGCAATTGCAATTTTACAATTAGTTATTAGTTTATTTAATAAATAAATAAGCAGTGTTTGACCCTGTAACAGAGGCTGTAACAAAGGCATAATTCCCTCCACCTTTCAGGTTAATTAAGGTTATGGGAGGCAGTGTCTAGGCACCTCACAGCAGTTCCGTTTGTCCGCTTGACATATGTATATCATATCATACGTAATTAATAAAATGATTCATTTCCTCACGGCGAATTAACATTGTTTAAATAAAATGGAACTTTTTTTCGGACCCGTTATATTTTTTGGCGATCCTGCCAGGACAGCGGCAAACGATCAAATTTCTACGAAAGTTAAGAAAAATCAATTTATTCTATCTTGGACAAAGCGGGTCCGGAAAAAGTGGAAATACGAACTCCGCTTGGTATCTACAAACTGCCACCCTTGAGAAACAAAAAAAAAACGTCTGCGAACTAACCTTGTTTGTACTGATATTATCTTTTCGATCAATTATCCTTTCCTAACTTTTATGGCTTCACCAATCAATTCTCACAACCCATCTCCACGAAATTCCAGGGAAAAGCTCAACAATCAGGAAATGGATTCACTGCAATAAATACTGCAAAAATTATATCAATTTGAAACCGGACAAGGAATTATTAAAAATAATCTCCTAATTCTAAATGAAGAAAATCGTATACGTAGAAATGAGATAAAAGCGTTAGCTCGAGCGACACTGTGAGAGCGGACGAGGCTATAACTCGTCCGAGGAAGAAGAACTGCTGAGACAGCATCCAACGGGAGAGCGAATACCTGCACCTCGTTCTAGCGTCAGGTCTTCCAAGGAGACTCTCTAAGTCCGATACTTTTCTGCATCTCCCTCTTGCCTCTATCTATTGTCCTCCGAGGCAAATGCTCTGGATACCTATGTGGCCCGCCAATCAGAAGAGAATATAAGGTTATTCACCTTTTATACATGGACGACCTTAAACCCTGTGCTTCCTCGAAAGACGATCTTAACATCCTTGTGGAGGCGGTGAATAGGTACACTGGAGCGATTGGCATGAGCTTTGGAGTGGACAAGTGTGCCTGTGTCCACCTACACCAAGGACGACTAGAAACTACATCATCGAGTGACGATCGGGATATTCAACTCATAGGCGGAAATACCATTCAACATCTTGGTAATGGAGAAACATATACATATCTTGGAATACCGCAAGCGGAAACCCAAGATGTGCGTGTGTTAAAAACGGCCCTTGTAAAAAGGTATCGCCATATTCTCAGAAAAATTTGGGCTTCCGAATTAT
The DNA here is from genome assembly GCA_932074435.1 of Andricus kollari. Classification (NCBI taxonomy): domain Eukaryota; kingdom Metazoa; phylum Arthropoda; class Insecta; order Hymenoptera; family Cynipidae; genus Andricus; species Andricus kollari. The sequence continues at coordinate 14,060 of CAKNWW010340612.1, read as the reverse complement.
CTGGAAAGAATAAGATCCAGGCGATCTACAGCGAGCTAACCTACGCCCTTCAGGCCAAATACTGCTCAGGCACCGAGCGGGTGCCTGACCGGGTTCTGAACCTCAGGGATGAAATTTCTAGCCAAGTTCGGCCCAGGAAGCTTGAAACAATAAACGAAGACCTGCATGAAGCCCTAGAAGCGGAAGTTTAATTAAAAGAAATACAGCCTGTATAAAGAGACTCAACCCTTGCCAAAAGCAAATCACCACTAAAGTAGCAATTCAAAATAAAACCACACCATAGAGCACTAGCCAATTCAACTCCTCACGATCCTAATTAAAATGTTCCTTTGATTGACCGAACGAAAATAAAATGTCATAAATGATGTAACCTAGGGCCCTTAGCAAATCAATACTATGCGAAGCCCCAAAACTTTCGGATGGGTATGAGCCCAACAAGGCCACCTTAAGTGCACTGCACCAGCGAGGAACACGAGGAATTTTTAAACAATCAAGAATTCCTGATGGAGGAAATGCAAGCGATAGAAATAAATTTAGAACAAGCAGAGTGTCTAACGTTCATGGACGATTGCAATCAGTAGCAGAAGAGCGAAATGGACGAGAATGCAGACTATTAGTAGACCCCGGCTCATATATTAATCTCATAAAGGAAGACTATGTCCCAAATTAATGCAAATCATTTAGAATGACCAAAAATGTCAACGTGGGCAATGATAAACATCAAAGCCTCCTGGCAACACACATAAAATATTTAGGGAAAAGACATTTATTACACATTGTTCCTAACAACTTCCCTCTACCCGAAGAAGGAATAATTGGACTGCCCCTTTTAAAGTAATAGAACAAATATTATTTAACAGATAAATGGCTAGATTTAGATAGTAAAAATATTTTGTGACACGACGACGGATATTTCACTGAAAACCAAGAAAATAGCCCGGAAGGACTACCTAGATGCAAAAATGATCAGATCAAAAGTACCTTATTTGAATTATAAAAATGAACCGTTAAGGCTACCAGAGAAAATAGCCTGGATCACGTCGAAGACCTCACCCAAGAATCTATTTGGAAAATTATTGCCAATTACAATACCGTTTTTACATAAGGAGGATACCCCTTACCATGCGCAAACCTTACTGAACAAACGATAACGTTAAAATCAGGGAAACAGTTGATATCAGACACTAAAAATATTCTGAAGCTCATAGAAACTTTGTCAAAGAGCACATATAGAACCTTTTGGAACAAAATAATAAGAATCTCAAATTCACCTTATAACTCACCAATTTAGGTTGTCCCTAAGAAAAACAATATATTAAGAACGGTAGTCGATTATCGCAAGATTTATATCATCGATAAAATTCTCGATCAACTAGGAAGAGCGAAATTTTGCTCAGACTGTGGCTGAACAATTCAAAAAATATATAGCGTTCTCGGCAGCCCAAGGTCACTTTAAATTCAACAGAATGCAATTTGGATTAAAAAGTGCACCGGCCACATTTCAGCGCATAATGAATAGTGCGTTTCAAGGACTGGTAGGGAAACCATGCTTCGTCTGTATGGACGATATAGTCGTCTTTAGATATACCATAGAAGAACATAATAAAAACCTTATCGGCATATTTCAAAGAATAAAAGAATTATAATTAAAGTTAGAACCAGACAAGTGGGACTATTTATTCATCAACTGGCACAGCCTTACAAATCAATACTCGTCACCTCTCTTAACCCTTAGCCGGCACACTGGGGTCGTTCGTGACCGGGCCTTATACTTTTCAACGGGTCTTAAAAAGGGGTAGTTAATATACACCTGTGCATTTTTTACGATGAAAAACCGCTTAGTTCACTTAGAATAGACGATGATGTGCCTGGGGTCAAAAGCGTCCCAGTGTGTCAGCTATGATTGGCGCCAGAAGTGTGTCGGCTAAGGGTTAAGTGTTTCAGCAGTAAAACTATCCACACCAGCGGTCTTACCATTATTTAAGTACTTAATTATAGCACTTTTTATGCTCCATAGCTTCACCTTTATATAATTTCTTGAGAAAGTCACTTGTAGAGTCTTTTAGATTCTTAAATCCAATTAACTATGTGCTACAACTTCCTTCCTAATCTTCTTGATCCATTTCCAAAATAATTTCTTGTTTCCTTCAAAATCACTTTACATTTAACTATCTTCTTTCGCTTTGATTTTACCCTTGCTTTATTGAGCTAGTATCTTTACTCTTCTGTTCTTATCTATATAATTATTTTCTAGTCTAATACTCTCGTTATTGTTAAGATATGTAATACTCAACTTTCTCAAATACGCGTGCTGTCCATGTTGTCCAGTTTGTCTTATCTAGGCGTTTGTTCAAAAAAATTAAAAGATAACGATAGGTGTCCGGAGGACGCCGCTCGTCCTTCTAGTGTTTTAATGACAGTTCCTTTCAAACCATAACCTTTTAATTTTCCTAATAATAATTCTCTATTTACTATTTAAAACGCTCTTTTTAGATCCAGAAATACTACCATTCTCACCCTGCCTGCACTAATTTTCTCTTTCCAGATAATCAATATATCCGGCAATATCGTTTCACACGAGTGATTCTTATGAAATCCTGACTAATGTTCCGTTATAAAATTATTTTCTTGAAAATAGCTCTCAATCCTATCTTTTACTACCAATTCTAAAACATTTTCATATATGAGTAACATATTAATGGGCCGAAATTTCTCTCCCCTGTTTGTATTTATGACTTTTGGAATGGGTGTAATAACAGATTCTTTCCAGGTTTCTGGGAACTCGCCTGCTTTTAAAGACTGATTAACAATTAACAATAGTTACATATTCATTTCCTAAAACCTTCAAGCTTTTGATCAAAATTGAGCTATTTTTACCATTCACCACCCTTTATATCTTTCATTTTACCCACGATATTATTCAACTCTAATATATCTATTGGTTGGAATTGAATTATCTGATTATCTATGAATTCAAGACGGTAGTGTGTTCTGTTCCCTTTAAAATTTATTGAATCAATTACTTCTTGTGCACTATCAAGATAATATTTTTAACATTTTCTGCAATCTCTTTCGGGTCTGTAAACTCAATGTTTTCAAATTTAACTATTTCTACGATAGATCTTGTCTTCCCAATCACTAATTCTTTAATAAATTTCCACATTTATCATTGATTTTTTCTATTCTCTAATATATTGTTGTCATTATATTCTTTTTTACTTTTCCTGATAAGCGAAAACAACATTACTCTTATACCTGTGATAGTGTTCCTAGCCCTCTGCTAATCCTGAATATATAGCCACCATGTATAGTTTGTCCCTTTCCTTCATTTCTTCTTTCATATTTTTGAAGAACCATTTCTTTTCTATTCGATGCGTTTTAATATTCTTCGTTTTGTTTGCTGCACACTTATGAATAGGTTTAGTAATAGATTTCACAAATAAATTAGCATTTCTATTTAATTTTTGGTCATCTATTAATTATTACTACTTATTGTATTCAGTTCGTTTTTAAATATGTCTTCTTCTAGACTACCAAATCCCTATATGTAATCGTTATAATATTTTTAGTATTTTTAAAATCATCAAAATCATAAAACCTGCATCAATCGTACTAGGTGAATGGTACAAAACTCCAAAAACAATATTACAGTTTTTCAACCAATAAATTCTAATTACAGATAACCACATAACATTATTGTACTCACTGTTTTCTATGACTTTAAACCTCACCCGAAAATATATATTAATATGCTACCTGTTCTGTAACATAATGTATTGCATTTTACTAAGTTATAGCCATCTTTTTGTAATTCATGATGTAATATATTATCTTTGCCGTGTGTTTCATTCATCGCTAATATCATTGGCTGTTTTTTTAAAGATTAAATCATTTTCAATTTCATCCCTTTTACTTAAAAAACCTTGTATACTTAGGCAACATGTAACATCTCGTACTGTGTTATAACTACAATTTTTAGAAGACTTTAATCGCTAACCTGAGTTTTAATATCCCCATTCTTTTTTTTGACCATCTAATATCCTCTTAACGCAGGAACAGTCTTTATCACATGCTGAATGGTCTATCTGTGTATTTTGAAAATTATTTTTATCTTTTTTAAACTGGAAAGAGAGAGGGGGGGGGTATTACTGTTGGGAAACAATCGTCAAATGGGCATATGCTTCTGCTGAGGAAGACACTGGAAGTTGTATTTTCTTCGTAGAATTACTAAGGTACGAGACACAATCTTGAAGGAATTTGAACTACAATCCAAGATCACGATGTGTCTACTCTTTTATTCCGAAGAATTGGTGGAGAGGATAGAAAAGGTTATTAATAGGTTTCCTACGGAGTCAGTTTAGGAAAATTAGATAAATTTTTAGTTCATTAAATGGTTAGGTAGGTTAGAAAATGAGTACAGCGGTTATTATCTAGCAAAAAGGGAAATTGTAATGAATTCTGATGTTGCAATGGAATAAGAGAATTATAAAAGATAAATAGAGGACAAAAAAAGGAGTATGCTGGTAATCTAAACAGAAAGACGAAGTTGCGACTCACAAATGGAGACCTAATAGGCTTTAAAATTTTGGGCCACCATTAGTGTCTAGATTAATTTCTAGCTCGAATGTCCGTGCTCGTCGACATCAGTAAATGTAGAGAGTGGAATATTACACTCAAATGAAATAATGAATATTGTTAATTCGAAAACGTACAGAGGTAACCGGAGGGAATAAGAAGTAAATTCCTTACATGAAACAGGAGATAGGACCGAGTTTAGATGGGAATGACTTTAATATCCTGATCAATAGAGTAATGGAGTCCTAAAGTGATGCTGTCCTGTATCACTGGTTAAAAAAAGTGTGTGTGTGTGGGGAAGGCAGTGAGGGGGGGGGGTATGAACGATTGCCCTGAAGTGCTGAATGACACGAATGGAGCTCAAATAAATCTAAGCTATAATGTCTGAAGCATTATATGATCGGTCAAGGATTTCTTTGTTTATATTTTTCTGATAAAACGAAATCGGAGGATGCAGGAGAAAGACTCCAACTTATAATTATTTTCCCTCCAGCTTACCATTTTAGTGCAATAATCCCATGAACATATTTACTTTTCTTTCGGAAGTAATATTCACAACAATAAGACTAAATCTTTCTTTTCCATTTCCCCCCTTGGTAGACCTTGCGGTATTTCGTGAAGAAGTTATCTCAATCCGAGTCTGACATAGCTACGTTATTTCGTCCCCGTAGAGTTATAACTTAACGTACCCACGCAAGGTTAGAAAAATAGTGGCAGGTCAAGGTGCCTGCCGGAAATACTCAGGGTTCGAGATCCTAGAGTCGAAGACATTGTCGAATAGGCGACGCCATTGAGATCACGTGGACAGATACCGCAAGTTAAGCGAGCTCGCAGACTCGTAAATATTAATAAGTACGCCCCGTTCTATAGTGAATTTTATCAAAATAAGGCCTTATGAATATGTGTAGTTGTTGAGATTATATATAATTATCGTACAATTTCATAAATTAGAATTACACTATACATCAATGAGAAGATTTTTATACAAAGGGATTTTATCCTCTCGTTGTAAGGTCGGAGTCTTGTATTCGCTTGCTACTCTGTTGGGGTGGGATCTCTGTCGTCTGTAAGGTAGCGATCTCCAGTTCTAGCGTGAAGAAATTCCTAAATTTGAAGTGAGTAATCGTGGATCCAACGGACTTTCGCCTCCCCTCCAATTACCCAGTTTGTTTCGTCGACGGATAGGGCTCCAAGGAAGCATGGGAAGCCAAGGTTAACAGGAGAAAGTAAAAAAAAAGCGCTAATAACCATTGCCCTGAGTGTTTCCTGGTAGTGTTTTCGGAGGTGACCCGTGTTCTAACGTTTAGGTGGGTTGTTTATTTTAGACATAAATTTTCCTGGGACGAGGCAGTTTCAAGTGGCGGGTAACCAAAAGATATATCCCGTCACAACTCCCCACTGCCTTAAAAGGAGATTACAGGTCGTTTGAGTTCCGGCAAGATGTCTAGGTCAGGGATATAGCTTCGCGAAAATACTGTGCCGATTCCGACCACGTGTCTCAGCCCTACCAAGGTACTCTCATTCAGGCATATCAATAAATAATAATAATAATAATACATTTTGCGGCTTCACGGCCGCTGTGTAAGCATAACAGTGGTAAAAGACGAATTAATTTTGTACCTACAACATCATCGCAAATGGGTTCATACATCGTATTCATTTAACTAATTATATTCTTATCTCATCAGTCACTTGACTTAGTCCGTGGCTATGATGGAAAACCGGGTTCTTCTTAACCCGAGAACAAGATTGAAAAAAAAATAATAGGATTTCACGACGAAAAGCAAGTATTGTACTACCAATTTGCATAGGTTTCTAGTGATGAGCAAACTAAAGAGAAAAATAAGAGAGAGAGAGAGAAAGCGCAAAGTAGAGGAAAAAATTAATTGAGGAAAATTTCTTCGAACAAAATAATGGAAAGAGTAGGAGTTCCGAATGGGCGTTTATGACTCAGCTTCTGGGGCTCCGTTAAAAGTTGGATAAACAGCGGCTCCCCGTCTTTAGAACTATAATCATATGGCTAATGATTAATTGTTTATCACTGGGTAGGAAAATAATAAATAAATGATGAATTAGAGAGATAAAAATAAAGAAAAACGTTCAATCGGAACAGTCAAAATTAAGTGAAAAAAATAGTGTAGTATCTTCCACATTATCCACCGGTGGGTACAAACAAAATTTTTTGGACAAATATCTGATTAAAAGAGAACGGAACAAAGGAGGGGGGAGGGCGACGGACGACAGCTGGCAAGCGTGGTCGAACGTTACCAACTACTATCCGTTCACGATACGAAGGCCCCTCCAAAACAGCTGCACATTTTGGTAATTTACTCGTAAGAAAAAAATGACACAAAAAAACAGCTTATACCATAATAAAGCTTACTTTATTGCGCTTAAAACAAGTCCCCATTTGTTTATGTACAAGAATTTGTTTGGAAAATATCCTTTGCGAAAAGATGAAAACCGTGTCTTTTTCGCGTCACTCTGTCCTTGCTTGATTTTCGTGGACGACATCTTTGAACTGAACAGTGTGAAAAATTTGAAAAAAATCATGTAGATGCATTCATATTTTGACTACACATACGCGAAAACAAAACTGCAATATATTGATAACAATTAACGTAAAATGAATTTGAACAAGACTATGCTATCTCTCGTAATATACGTGGTAGAGAGTTATATTTTGGCTTAAACTGCTTGGAAAATTTCAACAAATTCAATCAAATAATACTTAGGAATGACAATCTTCAAACCTATTAATTAATAACAAATAAACCTGAAAGACCGATGAATGGTAGTGTGGGTGTGAGGACACAGCGGGATACCATAGCTGAAGGGTCTACTCATTGAAAAAAAGTAGCTACTGCCTGAAAAAAAGGAATAGACCCCCCGAGGTGACCTTTAACTATGGTATCGTATAGTGACACAGTTCATAGTATCCCCATATGAATGCATCTATATGATTTTTTTTCAAATTTTTCACACTGTTCAGTTCAAAGATGTCGTCATCGAAAGTCAAACCAGGAGAGAGTGATGCGAAAAAGACACGGTTTTCATCTTTTCGCAAAGGATATTTTCCAAGCCAATTTTTGTATGGAAACAAATGGGGACTTGTCTTAAGCACAATAAAGTAAGTTTCATCATGGTATAAGCTTTGATTTGTGCGATTCTTTTCTTACGTACAAATAACCAAAATGTGCAGCTGTTTTGGAGGCGGCTTCGTATCGTGAACGGATAGTAGTTGCCGGCGGTACCCCCTCCAGGCGGGCGTTCCTACAGCCTTGTTCAAGGGCGACCTTTTCGTGGGCCTTTATCAGATAGGGTTTTACGACGAGGTGTTGTCCCGGTTTCTGCTTCTTCTCTCCTGTAAGGAATCGGTCCGATTCATCTAGCTCCCCGCATTTGTGGCATGAGGTCACTGTGGCCCCTCTCTGACCGCAGCGATAGCAGAAGAGGATCGGAGTTGGGTCGGGGCACTGCCCACGCAGGTGCCCCTTCTTGTGGCATTTCCAGACTTGCACTTGGTCACACTGGTGGTAGGAACAATATTGACAAATCCTAGTGTGACAACCTCCGCAATCTCGATCCCGAGAATCAGATTGTCGGCATTCGCGCCTAGACTCGAAACCACTGACCTAACCTCTTCTATTTACGCGAATGTCTTCGGAATACCGATGTCATTCACAATTCCCAATAGACTGAACCCACCCTCAAAATACCCAAAACCGGATGCAGAAAATAAATTCACGGATCCATCGAATAAAGGCTTACTTAAAATTGGACAGGGATCGCGCACCGCATTAGATATGCCGACAGTTAGCGAAGTTTCGATCCCTTTAACAACAACCCGCGATTTCGACGAAACAACCCGACGGAAGGTTTCTTTGGGCGCAACACCAAGGAAACCAATTTATAGACAAAGGTTGGATCATAATTCTGGGTTCAGGTCGAATACCGATGCGGATCTGGATAAAGAATTCCGAAATAAAAAAAGAGAACAAAATTTCGGTCGATATTCTACCTACACCCACCAATGTACGAACCAACCCCCTCTTTGCCTTAAACGAAATAACAGGGAAGCAAGACAGTCTATTATGGAAAATAGAGTCGGATTTAGAAGTAAAAAGAAGTTCACTTCTTAACGAAAATAAATTATCCGCGGAGAAGTAGCGTATTTTTCCGCAGGGATTCAGAGCGGGAAAGTCGGAGGAAGTTGATTCCAGGAACGGATGAGGAACTCCTTACAACAATTCCGGTATTGCTGGATGGAATAGCGCAAAAATTGTTAAGAAACCACGAACAGGAATTTTACAATTGGCGTAAATTCAAAAAAGAATTCCGTTCGCACTTTGGCGATGACGACTTCGAAAGACGGGTCAAAGAGCAAATTCAAACTCGTACTTAAGGCAAGGACGAAACGATAGACGAATACCTAACTACTAAACAAAGTCTAAGCGCAAAACTCGACAATGAAATCCCATTGCGAGCATTGCGACCAGAATACCATTGGGATATTCGTCGATCGTACTACCGTTTTTTCCTAAAATTGTCGAAATTAGGGAGAAGTTGGGAAAAAGAATGGAACGTTTACATGAAAGAACATAAACGTTCACCTCCTCCCGAAAGCATATTTCTACAAGAATTTGCTTACCGACCGAAATCGGATGGCAAATCGCCCAAAACGAAGCACAGAGCCGCCGTAAAAGAAGCTGAAGACGGAATGGCGGCATTGAGCACCTCCGAACCTCATAAACCCAACAATAAAAAGCCGAACCCTAAACAAAACACCGGAAACGCAAAGAACACCGGTACACAATCGACCCCGTCGGAAGGCCCTAAGAAGGGGGGGGGGGGGGAATAACAGAGTAGTAATACTTCTGTTGGAAATATTAGTCTGTACACCTCTACGTGGGAACCGAATTAAATAATTTTATGAAAATGCAACCAAAAGGGTCATTTCCGAAAGTGTTGCGCCACTCCGTGGAAACGAATTTGCTATAAATGCAAAACGGAGAGCTATACCTCTAAAGACTGTCCTAGGTGCTCGGGGAACGGGGCAACGGAATAGTGGAAGCGGTCCCCACTACTGCCCAGACTTTAGGCCTTCAACTTTCGAAAATCGACCCTAACATAGATGCGGGGGTAGTACGGAAAAGGGGGGAAAGCCTCGAGAAGCGAGCACTGTTAGTAACTTTGTCGCAGACCCGAACTGACAAGCCAGAAAATATTAAACTTACGGTGGACTCATGTTTCGGAAACGCGAACGCGATACTGGCGACAATAGACACGGAGAGTTTTACCGGGATGGGAATGCCGTCGGAACACGAGATATCGAAATTTCTAGAATGCCAAAGTACCTGTTCAATAGATGTAGCTGAGAGAGGCGAGGGTTTCTCGGACCTATGGCAAAGGGAAATTATAGCGATCCCGAAATAGAAATCCCCAACCTTGTAGTAGAAAGTAGACCGAAAACACTAGAAGTATATCGGAAGCAGACCTGATTAGCGGTATAGCAGAGACGTCAGAAGTAGCCAATATAATCCACGTACGGATTACTAGAGACACAGTTTCACTAGACGCGCTGATTGATAACGGATCCTCTCGCGTTGTATTACGAAAGTTAGTGGAAACCCGCACAATTATGGCAAACGGTTCGGCCAACCTGATTATCGGAAAGGCCAATCTGCCTATAACCATTGAGGGGGTCACGCGATTCTGCGAAGTTAGGGTTGTGAATAACCTCAACAGGGAATTAATATTGGGTCTAGAAGGTCAAGGAAAGTTTGACATGGTTTACATGGCTAAATCGCGTGAAGTATTTGTGCCTGATACCAACGGGAGACACTATCCCCTAAAACAGTGGCTTGTAGAAGAGGAGGGCTGTAGTGGGGTGGCTGTCCTACTAGAGGGGGAGGAGGAGACTTTAAAAGAACTCTTGAAAATAAAGTTGCCTCCGAAGTCACAGGGCCCTCTAGGGGTGACCCACCTCATTACCCACTTGATTGACGTGCAGAGTCACGCTCCCATAAAGGAAAGGTATTGGATAGTCTCCCCTAAAGTCCAGGAGAGCATTTATGAAGAGGTAGACAGGTTACTCACCGAAGGGATTATTATAGAATCACATAGCGAGTGGTCGGCTCCAATAGTAATAGTAATGGCGACAGTTAAAATCAGCAAGGTACATTCCGAAGCTAGATTTGAGTGCCGCGTTTAATCAAATCCACCTAGAAAAGGAAAGCCAAGCGTACACAGCGTTCACTGTTCCGGGAAGGGGTCTATTTGAGTTCAGAAGAATGCTATTTGGGGTCACTGGGGTACCTGCAACCTTTCAGCGACACATCGATAGGGTCATAAACCCTGAGGTGAGGCCTAATGTCTTTAGTTAATTAGACGACATTATAGTGGTGTCAGAGACTTTCGACGAACACCTATATTGGTTAGGAAAATTTTTTGATCAGGTGGCTGAAACGGGGTTGACGATAAATCCGGATAAGAGCGAATTCTGCTCCTCAGAAGTGAAATATCTCGGATTTGTCGTCAATAAGGACGGCCTCCTGGTGCCGACGGTTCATACCGTAATTCGCGACGATAGCTGAACCACTGGCACGGTCGTTCAGAACAAATGTTAAGTGGCATTGGGGCGATGAACAGGACGAGGCGTTTGAAATCTTGAAACGTGCCTTAACGAAAGCACCAATATTGGCCACCCGATGTTCAGAGACGTGGTCGAGAATCCCTTTAACCTTCAAACGGATGCGAGCGCTTCCGGACTCGGCGTAGTCCTTGCCCAAAGACAGGGAGATAAGAAACGGGTAATAGCGTTCGCCAGTAGGACATTAACCGCAACGGCTTCTACCTCGTCGTCCTCCTCAGCCAATCTAGATAGCGCATCCGGAACGTAGAGCAAAGCACGTTTTCCATGGATGAATTCTAGATCGTATACCTGAAGCTATAATCCCCAACGCGCAAGTCTACCAGTAGGGTTTCGTAAGTTATTCAGCCACCGGGACTACTGTGATCTGCCATAATCTTAAAATGGAATCCTTCGAGATACTCTCTACATTTTCGGATTCCCCAAACCACCGCGAGTCATTCCCGCTCGGTAACGGTATAGTTTCTTTCCGTTGCGGTTAATGTCCTACTGGCGAACGCTATTACCCGTTCCTCGTCTCCCTGTCTTTGGGCAAGGACTACGCCGAGTCCGGAAGCGCTCGCATCCGTTTAAAGGTTAAAGGGATTCTCGACCACGTCTTTGAACATCGGGTGGCCAATATTGGTGCTTTCTTTAAGGCACGTTTCAAGATTTCAAACGCCTCATCCTGTTCATCGCCCCAATGCCACTTTTGTTCTGAACGACCGTGCCAGTGGTTCAGCTATCGTCGCGAATTACGGTATGAACCCTCGGTACCAGGAGGCCGTCCTTATTGACGACAAATCCGAGATATTTCACTTCTGAGCAGCAGAATTCGCTCTTATCCGGATTTATCGTCAACCCCGTTTCAGCCACCTGATCAAAAACTTGTCCTAACCAATATAGGCGTTCGTCAAAAGTCTGACACCACTATAATGTCGCCTAAATAACTAAAGACATTAGGCCTCATCTCAGGGCTTATGACCCTTTCGATGTGTCGCTGAAAGGTTGCAGGTACCCCAGTGAGCTCAAATAGCATTCTTCTGAACTCAAATAGTCCCCTCCTCGGAACAGTGAACGCTGTGTACGCTTGGCTTTCCTTTTCTAGATGGATTTGAATAAACGCGGGGCTCAAATTTAGCTTCGGAATATAGCTTGCTGATTTTAACTGTCGCAGTATGTCCGTCATGTAGGGCAGGGGGTAAGCGTACTTTTTCGAGATCGCGTTCAACTTACGGAAGTCTAGGTAAAGTTTGTTTTTGCCGCCAGGTTTACGGGCCATTACTATTGGAGCCGACCACTCGCTATGTGATTCTGTAATAATCCCTTCGGTGAGTAACCTTTCTACCTCTTCATACATGCTCTCCTGGATCTTAGGGGAGACTATCCCATACCTTTCCTTTATGGGAGCGTGACTCTGCACGTCAATCGAGTGGGTAATGAGGTGGGTCACCCCTAGAGGGCCCTGTGACTTCGGAGGCAACTTTATTTTCAAGAGTTCTTTTAAAGTCTCCCCCTCCCCCTCTAGTAGTGCAGCCACCCCACTACAGCCCTCATCTTCTACAAGCCACTGTTTTACGGGATAGTGTCTCCCGTTGGTATTCGGCATAAATACTTAACGCCATTTAACCATGTAAACCATGTCCAATTTTCCTTGACCTTCTAGACCCAATATTAATTCCCTGTTGAGGTTATTCACAACCCTAACTTCGCAGAATCGCGTGACCCCCTCAATGGTTATAGGCAGATTGGCCTTTCCGATAATCAGGTTGGCCGAACCGTTTGCCATAATTGTGCGGGTTTCCACTAACTTTCGTAATACAACGCGAGAGGATCCGTTATCAATCAGCGCGTCTAGTGAAACTGAGTCTCTAGTAATCCGTACGCGGATTCTATTGGCTACTTCTGACGCCTCTACTATACCGCTAATTAGGTCTGCTTCCGATATACTCCTAGTGTTTTCGGTCTACTTTCTACTACAAGGTTGGGGATTTCTATTTCGGGATCGCTATAATTTCCCTTAACCATAGGTCTATCAGGTACGTCTATCGAACAGGTACTTTGGCATTCTAGAAGGTTCGATATCTCGAGTTCCGACGGCATTCCCATCCCGGTAAAACTCTCCGTGTCTATTGTCGCCTGTATCGCGTTCGCGTTTCCGAAACATGAGTCCACCGTAAGTTTAATATTTTCTGGCTTGT
>CAKNWW010340609.1:1284-13068 GCA_932074435.1 Andricus kollari | reverse complement strand
GGGGGGGGCTAGAATCTTGAAAGGTTATCGCTATGGGGCGGGTGTCGCTGAAGTCCTCCCCAGATAAGGGATATGAAAAATGTGGAAGTTCCTCGGAAAGGGGTAAGGACGTTTGGGGGGCGGGGGGCTGTACACCAGTAGTCACTCTACCCTCAAGAAGGGATGTAAAGGGTGGGTCTGGAAAGGAGGAAGGGTGTGTCTGGTGTTTTTATGTCACCGAAGTCACACTTACCCAGAGAAAGGGTATATAAATGCAGGACCCTTGGTAGGGGGGCAGGGTGTGGCTGGGGGGCGGGTGTCGCTGAATACACTCTCCCCCCGAGAAGAAGTGTGCAAAGCCGGGGGGGGGGGGGTATTTGGAAATTATTTTAGTATAAAAATAGCGATATCTCGAAAAATATTTCAGATATACCAGCAGATGCCAGTTCTCTTTATTAATTTGCTTATAACAATGAAAGAAATGAAAGAAATGAAAGAATATATTATGAAAATTTTCGTTCATTAAGAAAAAATTTACTACTTCGATTTGTTTCGGGGAAATACCAATAAACAGAGCAAAGTAGGTAGAAAAAATGTAAGAAATGATAGTTTTTTGTCATTTTTAACTTAAATAATAAATTATTCATTTTTTTTTTATTAGGGCTTGACAAACCTCTTTAAAATTCAATCAGCCTTGATTTGAAAAAGAAACTTTAATATCGGTTACTTAGTTCGAACTTTAAAACTTTTTGAACCAAAAGTTCCACTGTATCCACTGTAAACTTCACGGTCTATTGAATAATAGTTTTTATACTTTACTTTAAGACTTTTGTTGTATATTACATATTGAAATTTTTAATGAATCTAAAATCAGCTCTGGTGAGCAAGGAAGAAAATAAGGGAAGCTTGATTACTCTGAAATACGAGTAGCACCTTGTTCGTTAAATTTTAATTACTAACAATTATTTCCTCTATACTGAACTCCTGAAAAAAGAGTAGAGTTATTTCCACTTACTCCTTTTTTTTCCAGTGAGGACTCTGCTGGATATGTTTGTATTTTCATTTTTCACAATAAGTAGAGAAAGGTTACTGAAAATCTTCTTTTTCAGATATAGCGTTTTTAATAAAGTACGGTACATCCTAAAATTTGTAGAAGTGTTCCTTCCTTTCGACTACACTTAATGAATCTAAAATCGGCTCCGGTGAGGCAGAAAAAAGATGAAGGAAGCTTGATTACTCTGAAATAGAACCTTGTTTATCAAAGTTTAATTGCTGAATACCACAGATTGAATGGAAATATCCGATCTGACTTTGTGCAGAAACGTAAAACCGAAATTCCTTCAACATGAATAAATTTCGATAACGCTGGTTGATTGCTGTTCTCCAAGTTGTTAAAGACAAATAAAATGTTCGTGTCGTGAAAGAGTTTCGAGCAATGGCTGGGCAGGAAAAATTTCTCGGGGAATTGTTTACTTAGAAATGTGTACAAGGCGCTCGATGCGCGCTTCGGCGACGACCGACGAGACACTTAGCAAAGTCTCTGTGTTCTTTCAAAACTCCACTTTTAGTTTTGCCACAGTTCGTATCAAGGATAGATCCTTGACTGAATTTATCGGAAAGATCGCTCCTTCTGGCTGATACTTAAACTTGTAAAGATCCTTGGTGGGATATTGTGTAGTCGACAAAGTAAATTCAATTTTCACCTCATTCGTCACTCGTTCAAGGGAAGAATGCAAGTCCATGAGTCAGGAGCTAGGGCAGGTTGCGGGGGTTGTGGCATGAACATACCACGGTAGGATAAATAGCCCAACGCTTCGCGTGTTCCATGTTCTCCATTTCTCAGACAATATCTGTTTTTCTCCTCGTCGTTGGTAGACCAACGAGTCACCCTGATCGATCGTCTTCTACTTCACAGCTTGGGATTTCCTGGTAAGCAGTGCCTCTTGAGATGTATTTGTGAAACGACACGACAACCCTTGCATCCACACAATGGGCTCGTCGGTGATCTGATGCATATCACCTTAACGTAAGTCTTTGTTAGATATGAGATTTGAACTGGTTATCAGAAGCGTACCTAATCTGATCAATATGGGTCTGGAGGATTACTTCAGAAATGTAAACCTATATGTATTATGTTTGATGGCGCCTTAGATTAGAGTGCTTTTGTCAACAAAGAATTTGTAATGAAGATAGAAGAATTTTCTTTTGAGATATTGATAATGATAATAAATTTTTAATTTTCAGCGTAGAAAATGCCAACTATCTCCGCTACATCATTGGTTACATGTTTTTACATTCATCGATTCCATTATTTTCCTCCCATTTTTTTTTATTGTAGCTACTCATTGTCTCTTCTTGACTTTCACACATATCACCATCCTTAACTCAAAGAATTAACGCATTAACTTAACGCAATCTACCATCACCTCCTCATTGCTCTACACTTTGATTTCCTATGTTTGCCATAATTCATTGCCCTGAATTTTCATTTTTATGCTGTGTCTCGTGATTATTGCTGGATCTATTTCTTTCATTTGTCTTATCCAGTTGCGCCCTTTGATAATATAGCTTTCTTCTTTACTTGAATTATCCATTTTACATTTTATTACTTTCTATCTTTTTTCTTCCTTTCCAATTCCCTCACCCATCCACCAACTCGCCCTTTCCTTTTTCATGCAAGAGTTTTCCCATGGTCATGCTTCCTCTATCTATTTTTTCACAATCATGTAGCCAGTACTTTAATGTTGCTCTGCTTCGTTCACATAGCCACGTTTACCTTCTTCCTTCCTCTTTATTCCCGAGCTTATTCCACTATTCTGTGTTACCACATCTGACACGCGCAATTGATTTTTGAGATCCTCTGTCCCCTTTTCTCTCCAAATATTTTGCTACTTTTCATTTTGCTATACCCTTATCCATTTATATTTTCCATTATACCTCGCCTCCATTATTTTACTTTCTATTCCTTGCGTTATACCTTCATACCTTCTTCGTGTATTCTTCTCTCTAATTTCCGTGACCATTAATTTTTATTCAAGTACCTTTCCATTCCTTCCACTTCCTTTTCTCCCCCTATTCCCAGTTTTTTCTCCTCCAAGTAGGATTTAACTATCTTCTTACCCCTACTTTCCAATCCTTTTGCATAATATTCACATGCCCTATTTCCTGTTCTTATTTTCATGTTCTCTATATCTACTCCTATAAAAACTATACTTCAAGGACTACAACTCTCTAATCCCAAAGTTCATTCAATATATTTTCGTACACTATTTCCAACTCTATTATTTTCACACCTGTACTACTATTGTACACACGATTACACTTGCAACTAGAGAATTACACATTTTCATTCTTCTTTTTAATCAACTACACCTACATCAGAAGATAAGCCAGTGACCAGAATCGATTTCCCTCTACGGCTAATCCCCCTTTTATGCCCTTCTTAAATTCCTCTTCGATATCCGCAATGAATACCGTAAAGAGCAGTAGGATCAGCGGCCACTCTGGTCTTAGTCATAATTCTGTCCAAAACTCCTTTGATAATTCTTTTTCCACTCTTACTCTATCCTTAGTTCTCAAATATATTTTCTTTACTCTATCTAGTAAACCTTTCCTTGTCCCCCTTTTTGCCATCACCTTCCAAAACTGATTTCTATATAACGATGGGAATGCTGTCTTTAAATCCACAAAAAAGCACATATTTTTCCTCCTTTTTGCTTCTATTCCTTCTCTACTGCATGTTGAAGAATGTATATATTGTCTATAGTGCTTCTTCCTTCTCGGGACCCTGCTTGGCTTTCTGGCTATATCCCCTCACCTTCTAACTTCTTTATTCTCTCCGTTAATACCATTGCATGCACTTTATAAGCCTTGCTCAAAAGTGTTATCTTCCTGTAATTTTACACTTTCCCTCTTTCTCCATTTTATACATTGGCGTTATCAAGCCCTCTTTCCACTCTTGCGGGAATCCTTCTTATTTCCAAACTCTTTTGATCACTTCTCTGATGTTTTGTTTGACTTCCCGTCTACTATAAGTCCACAATTCATTGCTCAGCACATCGCAACCTTTCCGTTATGCCTTTCTTAAATTTTCAGATTTGTTCTTATATCTTCTATTCTCTAGCTATATCTCCTCCTGATCCTTCTCTGCCAATGTTTGTTTTTATTTCATCTAACCCTTGAAACATTTATTTGAAATATCCCCTCCATTCTTCAATTTTTATCTTTTCACTTATACCTTTTATTTCTACGAAATTTTATTGATAAATTTTAATGCTTCGCCTTCTGTTTTAATACTGTTCATTTCCCTCTCTATTAATTTTTGTTTCCTTTCTTTTTTTTTCTTGTATAATTCCATATATTTTCCTCGTCCCCAAATATTTTAACCTATCCCTTTCTTTTTGCTGCCAGTCTTCATCTGTTTTTCTAAATTCCTTTTTATTTTTCTTGCATTCACTATGCCACCAAATTTTCGTACAATTTTTATCCCTTTCCCACTTAACCTTTATCTTTTTCATTGTCCTACCTTTACTTTTCCATTCAGTTAATCCCAAAACTTATTTAAATCTACTTTCTCGAATTTGAGTATTTCTGTCTATTCCACATGTTCTTTCTTTGACTCCTCTGTCCACACTTCTCTCTCTCTCTCTATTCTTTACACCTCCCATTTCTTCCTCTCCTTTCGAACACAATTTTTTAGCCATATCCCTAATGGTTGATGATCTCACTCTACTCTCCTCTCTACAATCAATTTCATTACCTGTTCCCACCCTTTAATAATTGTAATTACATAATCAATTACTGTTGCCAAATTAGTTCTTACATACTTGAATTCCCCTCATAAATCTCCTGTTTTGTTACTATTAAGTACATACCAACATCTTTCTCCCACCATCTCCAATAGTTGTTTTCCTTCTTTACTAAGCAGTTGACCTTTTGAATTTTTACATCAGTTTCCCCGTCCATATATAATATCCCCTTTTTCTTAACTTTCCATTCAAATCTTTTGCTATTATCCCACCTGAACCCATTCGAAAATATATTGTTTATTTTTTCGCAATTCTTTCCTACTACCCACTTTTCCGTTAGACCTACGACCTGACTCTCTTTATCTTAGCCTGCCCTTCTACATTTTTCTTTATTTTAATTCTTATTCCTACCACTTTCTTTTTTTACCCTCATTCTTCTCCATTTTCTTCTCTCCTTTACTTTAATAAACGCGTACCTCCCTTCTCCAGCTCATCTTTTTCTGCATTCCATCTGCACCATTACGCTTCTATGCAGATTGTTTGATGTCCTACTTTTACTACCTTTCCATTGTCCCTTTTTTCCTAGCTATTACTCTTATTTCACGCTGTATTTTTATTTCCTTGTATGTTAGATCATAATAAAAAACGTCGCCAAAAATATTTTCTTTTCCTAAACTCATCTTCTCTTACACAGAAGCACCTACTTCGGACACCGGCCCTAACACCATTTCCTTGACAGGAACGTGAGTTCATTACTTTGGTCTTACGATGAATAATATCTCATGGTTATATTCACCAAAAGTTAAACTTTAATTTTTTTAATCCAAATCCAAAAATACGACTCAAAAATTTAGTACTGACATCTGTGAAATTGCACATTTTTAAATTAATATCGGCCAAAATTGAACTCTTCCAAAAAGCATTATAAACTTTAAATAATTAAACTTCTTTATAATTCAGAAATTAAAAAAATTGCGATTTAAATTCACGTTTGCGTTTCAAGATACGTGAACCTCTTTGAAAAAATTTCAAGTTGAAATTTGTTAACTTTAAGTCTTCCAGCTTAAAAATTGTAAATTTGAAAGGCTTAAAATTGTTCAATCCTGAGTTAGAAAATGTCGATTACCTCTAGATTTATAATTAGTTATTTGATATGGTTCCTTCCACGTTTGTTCGTTGGCACCTTAAGAAGGCATGATTACAATATTCGTGGCGACAAAGTTTTAGTGCGGATTCCTATAGGATTTTCTTCGAGAAATACGAATTGGAAACTTTTAAATCGATATCTCTAATAGTTTTCGATACATCGATGTGTGGATGTCACACTTTATTGTGAACACGATCACTTGAAAACTGTTGGATCAGAAGGATTTCTAAAAATATTTATTGCTTTTTTTTTAGCACTTATTGATATTTTAAAAATCGGCTTTTTATAGTAAAAATTTTTTCATTATTATAATTCAAAGTTGATACAAGAACACAAAAGATTCCTTGGTTCGAGACAAATCGATTGACCTATAATATTAATACATTTTATTGAAAAGTAAGGAAGTTATGGTCATTTATATTATATTAGAAATATATTTTTATAGTAAAAATGTTCTCATTCTCATAATTTAAAGTTGATGTGAGAATAGAAAAGATTTGTTGATTCGAGAAGAATCGATTGACTTACTATAATATTGATACATATTATTGAACAGTAAGGCAGCTATGGTTTTGAATTTTTGTTAGAAATTCGTATTTTTTCGTTGAATCCCACTGTTTTTTATTAAAAAATTGAAATAGTGTTTGGTTTAAAAATTCAACCTCTTAGTTGAAACTTAATTTTTTTGATTGAAAATTTAACTCTTAACTTAAATTAATTTAGCATCAAGCTGGCAAAGGGATAGAATGTAATAGAATTTCCCCCTTTTTTCCAGCTCGAAAAATTACAATTTTAAATACAAAATTTGATTTGTTTTGTTTGTGTTCGTATTAAATTTTTTTTTGTAATTTTCTATTCTTAAATTGATCAAAATGAAAAATTTAGTTTGTCTATTATTTAAAAAACCACAAATGCTTTCTCTACGAAGAAGGAAATGCATTTGCTAACGTGAAGCAAAGTGATCGTGAAATGAGCAACATATTAATATAAATACAAATAAAGCAGAAACACTCGAGATCGAATGCACAGCTAGTTTAATTTGGAACGTTACTGGGAACAGGACTTTAGAGCCCTAGATAAAATAGAATTAACAGAACTGCATTATTTGAACAAACTAAAAACTCAAATTCGCCAAGCAGATGTTTCCATATATACTGTAAAAATTATTCTAAAATTTCAGCACAGTATATTCATTTTTTCTAATTTTGAAAATTACAGCTAGTTTAATTTGAAACGTTACTGGGATCAGGGCTTTACAGCCCTGGATAAAATATAATTAACAGAACAGGATTATTTGAACAAACTAAAAACTCAAGTTGGCCAGACAGACGTTTCCATATAAATATATATATTGTAAAAAATGTCCTAAAATGTCAGCACAGTATATTCATTTTTTCTAATTGTAAAGTCGCCGAATAAAACAAAGTGTAATGATTGGCCACGTGACAAATTGTCACGTGAAATTGAGGAAAAGAACTTTTAGAATTATTGTTATGTTCTATCAAAATATCATTAAACTTGCTTTTAAAAAACTACTGTATCAAAACCTTTATTCGATTTTTGCAAAAAGTTGTCGCAAATGCGAACGTTAGTAATCTACAAATATTTGAACCTAATCAATTCGAATAAAACTGTGAAAAAAGAGAACAATTATATAGAGTTGTGTGAAAGTCAGTATCACCATCAAACAATTAAAATATCAAAATTATTCAGGAAAAATATGCCTTTGATATTTGACGTTCTTAATCACTTTAAGCTCTTATGCTTCTCTTTCTCTTCATTTTCCACTCATACTTCCATTTTTTAAATTTTAATACCCTTATCGATTTAACTAAAATCCATTATAACCTTTATATTGTTAATGATCTCTGATAGCCTTTTACATTTGGTGTCGAGGATCGGAACTATTATACGTATAGGAGAACGGATATTGATACGAGAGGGAATACTCGTGCAGGTAGAGTGTAGGAGAGAAATGATGGACTAGGAACTCGTTTACACGTGTGCGATATCGTCCATGTATGCAAATTCATCGGTTAACTAATTGAATTACCGTCCGTCTGGTGTATGTTGATGAGTTTAACAGATCAATTAGAATTGAGTGAGTGATCGATGTTTATGACGGTGTGTAATTTCAGGCCATCTTCTACCGCTGACGAGGGTCTGCCCATTGAGTACGTCAGAGCAGAGCAAGTGGGCTTCGAGGGCGATTGTGAAACAATTTACTCCCTCTGTCCCTTTGCAATTTATGACTACATAACGGATATATACAACGGCGAATAGTGCGCACCTGCATCTGCTGTAAATAAGTTAAGAACACTCTAACAGTGAACACCATATACGGTATGCATAATATGTATGTATAATAGAGTAACCTACATGTGGTAGACAACATGAGCAAATAATTTGTTCTTCATTCCGCTTTGGATAATTCAATCTAAATATTCACTGCGAAAACTATTTTGTTGACTTCACATTATGTTAGTATTTGTCTAACTAAACTTGATGTCCCCACATTAAGAATTTCAGCAAAATAATTTGGAAATATTGCAATAAAGTTATATGAATTCTAAATACTTTACTACATTTCGCATTATTTATAACTCTATATTATAAAAAGATGTCATCGCCGCAACTCTTTTAAGAATGTACCACTGTTCCTAAACCTTCGCAATGCTCCTTACAATACCTGCCCCTTAACACATAAAAACCGCCTTAAAACGTGTAAACATTTTCTGATCTGGCATTGCCTTAATCTTCATTAAAATTTCTCTTAATTTCTCTTACGAAAATAATATAGTATTGGAGTACTTAATTATTATTATTAACTTTCCATTAAAAAAAGAATTGTCATTCATTAAATAATTGAATTATTTTATAATATATATGAAATAACACTCCGTGATGTTAATTTTGTGAATGGAAAGTGACTAGGCATTTTCGTTAGATTCTTTGGCGCTGAACACGAATTTGGACTCTGAAATTGTCTACCACATCAGGATTTTGAGAAAATTGTGATCAAAGTGTAAACAAAACGCGTTTTCGGCCAGTTTTGAGAATTTACAGCTGTTGAACCCGACGTGCTAGAAACTTCAAAAAGGTCTCAAAGTAAAGCTTAGACTTAGTATTTTCATGTGTGCTCTTTGCAATTTCTTTCACAGCTGACTCAATTTTCTCAAAATCCTGACGTAAGTCACTTTCCATTCACATTGAAAAAACAAAAAGCTTCACGCAGTGTACTTAACATTCTAGTTATTACAAAATTTTCCTGTAAAAAATCGCGATTTTGTAGGAGTTCGTAAAAGTAACACTTTTTTCTACACTTCTGTTTCCTAGCTCGCGTTGTTTGGCTGAAAATCTGAATTTTCGTTTTTTCAATAGCAGTTTCGATGTTTAAAGGAAAACCCGTGATTTATATCTGAAAAAGATTAATGATGATTTTGAATGTCTTCTTAGAAGCAATAATTTATTTTTCGGACTTTTTTAATGTTGCAAAGCTTAACCGGAAAATGGAATTTTTTATTTTTTAAGAAGCGTTATCAAGATTGAACCAAAAAATATTCGTCTTATCAAAAATGGGTTAAAAAAAATTTGTAGATCCTTTTGAGATGAATAATTTTTCATTTTGAAATTTTTTTCTTTTTTCGCATAGTTATTCTGCCACATGGAATTTTTGAATTTTGAATAAACGTTTTAGTTGAGTATCACCAGAACTGTAGGTCAAACATGGCTGGTTAATGAACTTTCCTTTCATTTTAGGCCTTGAACAACTCAGCCAAACTCAATCCAATCTGATGATTCTTTCGAAAGTTATCGTGCCGACAGACTACCAACAGGCATACGAAAGACTACAGACTATAGGCTACAGACTACAGACTACATACTACAGACTACAGACTACATACTACAGTCTACAGACTTCATACTACAGGCTACAGACTACATACTACAGACTACAGACTTCATACTACAGACTACAGACTACAGACTACAGACATGCAGAAACACAGACACATTCGTAAAAATTGTTTTTTTTTCTGACGAGATTTTATAAAAACTGACGAAGTCAAATTTTACATAAAAGTAATATCATTTTCAAAAATTATTTTAGGACAGTCAACTGGGATGAAAAAGGAAACCCTAGGCCAAGTATTATGTCAATATTCTTGGCTGACCTTTTCGGAAGTATACTCAAATTCTTTTCAAGATGCAGTACGTGGAAGTGACCAATATTGTATCTCAAAAATATGTATGCAGAGTGTATTAATATGTTATTATACAATTTAACATATACATTTAGAAATATATGTATAATTTTTAATATGTTATTAAATCTTGTATAGATAAAATAATAAATAATAACCAAATAAAACAAAACAAAAAAAGGCATATAAATTTAATTGACTATTTATTAAATAATTTCTTTCCAAACAATGGTAAGTGGAAGATTTTCATAATTTTGAGCATTAGTTTCAAAAAATATTTTATCATCATAATAATAATTTATAATCTTTATTTATTACAGATTTTTGAGAAGCTACTCTCCAAATCTGAATCAGCGATAAGTATACCGCTAATTCAAATCAACGCATATACGCTGGCAAATCAGTGAAATTTAGCTGCTACCCTGATTTGAATTAGCGGTATACTTATCGCTGATTCAGATTTAGAGAGTATATACGCTTGGATACATGCAATTGTTCGTATTAATAATAATAAAAAGCATCAAAAATATAAATCTGTTATTTCCACGTCATGCATCTTGGAAACAATTTGATTGAAGCTTAATAAAAAATGTAAACTTCATATTCTAAAATTATTTTTAAAAAAATTGTAAATTTAAATTGCTGTAAATATAATATATAAATCAGATATAAACTGTAATGAAGTTGGCTAAAGACCAGTCAAAAATATTGAAAATCATCGAGGCAGGGGTCGGGCAAAAGGGTGTATGATCAGGGTGAAAGGAGGTGGGATAGATTGGGTAGGTGGATAGTGGGCTAAAACCGCCGATGGATCAAAAGACCAAGCGACGCTCATATCAACTGAACAAGAAGATTGGATGGGCAGACAGAATGCGTCCCGTATTCTGTGTGTGATCGACTACATAACATCTGGTAGGGCGTTCACGGAAAGGGTTCGAAAGTTCGCTCAAGAACTAAGGATCTTCAATCATACACTGAATAAGTCAAAGCTGATGACAATCAAGCAGCACATTGTTGACAAAATACGGGTGTTATCTGGTGTTATATGACACCAACATTTGGCTCCCATATTCACCTCTTACTTAAAGACGGAAACGCCCATTTCGCAGTGGCTGGTGTTAGGACACACTTACCGAAAAAAGGCAACTTCTCCAACCAAGAGAATTACAGGCCAATAACTTGTTTGAACACACTGTATAAGATCTTTACATCTGTCCTGAACAACAGGATTGTTCGAAGAATTGAGTCTGTGTAGCGAGAGATGTACGAACAACGTGGGTCGAAAAAAGGTGTAGCAGGATGTCGAGAGAACTTGCTAATTGACAGGTGTGTCTGTAAAGACGCTGCAGCCCATCAGTGCGTCATGTGAATGGCCTGGATTGACTACCGGAAAGATTTCGATTCAACCTCTCATAGACTTATCATCTGTCTATTGAAAAGCTTGAAGGTGCATCCACACATAGTGAGATACGTAGAGAGATTGATGCCCCTTTGGAAAACTAGGTTTATCATCTCATCTGGAAATTATCGTGTGACAATAAACAACGTCACCTTACAGAGGGTCGTCTTTCAGGGCGATACCATGAGCCTTTAGGTTTTTTGCATCACACTTCTGCCTATATCTCTCGCACTAAGAAATTCTTCTGGATAACTCTGTGGCGACACTAACCATCACGAGCATAAGGTCACTCATGTATTTTATATG
>CAKNWW010340603.1:0-13372 GCA_932074435.1 Andricus kollari | reverse complement strand
ATACCAAAGCCCAATCCAATCTGCCAATTCTTTCGAAAGGTATCATGACAGTACAGACAAGGTATCATCACAGACTAAAAATCTACACACGTACACATAATCACACATGCACACAAATATACACAGCCAGACAGACACATTCACGAAAATGTGTTTTTTGGGGTTCGGAAGGTCTCAAAACGTGACCATTTGAAAAAAACGGGGGGGCGGGGGTCAAATTTTACACAAATATAATACCTTATCTGAAAAAGAATGTAAAAAACAACAAATATGATACAAAAACAATAAAGGTAAATAAAATTTCTCTATTAATATTTCTTATGATGTTATAAGAGAAGAGTTCTATCATATAACAGTTATAAAACGATAGAATCTGAAAATGAAATTTGATTATGTATATCTATTATGTTGAAATGGAAATAAATTATTAAAATTTTTCTGAAATTTCGTTATGAAACCTTATGGTACAAACCTCGTCTGGTTTGAAAAAATGTTTTTTACGTCATTTCTATCTAGAAGAAATGCTGTATTTTTTCACATTAAAAACAAGTATTTTCTCTACAAGAATGGTCAAATGCTCATGATAAAAGTCAAACAATAGTATTATTACTATTAAAAGCACTAATATAAAACCATCAAGTTTTAATGATTTTTCTTTATTGGTAATCTGGACTAAAATTTTTCTTTGTTTTGAGAGATAAATTTTGTTTTTTAATGGTTGAATTTTTTAAATTGCAACGATTTCTGATTACAGCTATCAGAAATTTAGGTTATAAATCATGAAGATACATCGGAATTTCATATTATACAATGTGTAGTTTTACTCCATTTTCTGAGAATTTGTTTGAAAATTATTAATATCAAATTATAAAGAACTCAAAGTAATGATATGAAACTTCTGACGACGCAAAGTTGTGCCGTGACAGATTAGCCCGTTTATTTATTTTTAAAATTGGAAAAGATCAATTTTGCGCGTTGAAAAACTTTGTAACATTTTTGCCCGTGAGTTTTGTTTAGAACATTTTTACGCGTGGAATATTTTTTTGACATTTTTGCTCGTAACAAAACTATGGGACGTTTTAGCTCCCGGCGTGTCATTTAATCTTTCTGTGTTTTATTGTACTACGGATAGCATTATTGTTCTGAAACGAATAATTTATCTAGTTCCGTTATGGTTTCCTGATCTATGTTTATTTCTATTTCGTATTCGCTCGTTTTTTTTCTGTATGAACTTTTTTTGGTATTTCGATGTTTAATACTTGTTGTATTTCCCTATTTATAAGTTCCCAATTCCCTTGTATGTGCGTCTGTCTTTTGGGGTCTGGTATTGTAAAGTTGTTTTTTAGTCTGTATTGTCTGTTATTACAAAAGGAGTCATGGATAACGTAGATAATTCTAGGTATTAATTTTTCACAGAATCGGCATTCGAGTCCGTCTTGGTTTCGCTGCATTTTGGTTTTCAACGTTGAGATTGCCTCTTCCATTTTGGTTTCTCCATTTTTCTTCATGTGTCCCTTATCCCTGTCCCAAAAAATATTCTCTTTTCATTATATAAGCCTTATTATTATTATTTACATTTTCTAAATTTAAGTCGTTAATATTGAATTTCCTATTTTTTTTGCTTTTAGGTTTTCTAATTCTTAAATCGTAGGCGAAATTTTCTTTTTAATAATAAAAGGACCTTCATACTGGTCATATAATATGCCTGCCTTTTTATTCGCTTTATTTGATAGTCTAGTTTTCAAGTCCGCAAATAAGTTCGTTAAGGGTTTATATAAAAAGACCTGTTTATTAACCTTATGGCACTTAGCGACGGATGATCGACGACGAACCGATAAAGGTGTAAGGCCCCCAAGGACGAAGATCAAGCGCAGGAGTAATATCCTCAAAGTAGCTGGAAAACCAGGGTGGCGTCCAATCGACGGCAACAAAAGGTGGCACCCCGAGACCAAAGATCACCCGCGAGTACAGGAAGGAACTGACGGTCTGAGCGGCGAGTCCCGCCGTCGGCCACACGTTCGGGACCCATCGTGGGTTCCCGGATGGGCTCGGCTCTGGCCCTCGTCGCCCATACCGCCAAGTAACCCCCGTGTTACAGAGTAGAGAGAGAAATCTAGTGTGGTATACGTTCGTTTCTCCGCCGACGCTAACTGCTTCCATGGCTTGCGGAGACGGCTGTTCGCCGACTTCCGGTTCGCGTTCTGAGATTCCTCCTTCTGCGTGTTCGATTGCCGGCACCACCTTTGCAGGTGTAGGTGCTGGTACGAGCATGCTTCCGTGCACTTTTTGTGCAACGCCGTCCTTCTAGATCTAGTATACCTCGCCTGAGATGTGATCTAGGATCTGGAAGGGGCCAAGTCGGGCTGGAGCCAGGTTGGCGTTATATCCAGCGACTTTATTCGAGAGTTGATAGTTGGGTGCATACACCCAGTCCCCGGGAAGATATCGCGGCTGACTGGGTCCGGCAGCGTACCGAGCTTGGTACTCAGCCTGCCGTAGGCGAGCCTCGTACTCGCGAGCTTCATTCTCTGCAGCTGGTGGTGGGACTTCCGGATCTGGTTGTAACTCCCATTCTCCTGGACGAAGAACTGTTCGGCCCATGAGGAGGTGACTTGGAGTCACGCCGGTTGCTGCGTTCTTTGTTCTCCTTAGGCCGAAAAGTAGGTCAGGCAGGTGCCTATCCCAGGTGCGTTGATCGCCCTGGTGTAGGCGGAGCCTGAGTCCCTTTTTCAATTCCTGGTTTCTACGCTCGATGGGGTTGGCGCGAGGGTGGTACACGGGCGTCGTCCACAATTCGCAACCCCACCGGCGGCTTGCTTCTGCCCATGCGTGACCGGTAAATTGTGGTCCATTGTCACTGAGAATCCTCTGCGGATACCCGTAACGGCTGCAAACTTCCTCTTCCATGATTTCAATTATCCTCGGGGTGTCTGATGCTCGAAGAGGGACCGCCTCAACCCAGCGACTAAAGAGGTCGGTCACGGCAAGTATGAAGCTGTGGCCTTGCTTTGTTCGAGGATACGGCCCCATTCGGTCGACGGCGACCGTATCCCATGCACTGCGGGCGGGCCGCGGGCGTTGGCCGTCTGGTTGCCGTCCCCGTACTGGTTTGCAGCACAAGCATAGATCGTCTCGTCAGTTCCCGGATGGCCGGCTATAGCGGCATCGTGATACTCCCAGAGTACTTTCTGTCGTAAGGCTGTCGGAACTAACAGTCTCCATATTCCTGTAGTGTCTTGGCGCCACCAACCTCTGTCGGTCAACTTATGTCGGTTGAGAAATTCGGCGTCGTCGGCTGTGAGATCTTGATGGTTCGCTAGCTCACGCCAACGGATAACGTCACCTGTTATCGACTGGGTCTCTTGCTGCGCTTCGATGATCTCTCGAAAGAGTGGTGGCCGTGCGAGTGCGCTGAGTACTGGCACTGTCAAGGCGTCCTCGGGGCGTGCGATGCGATGGTTAGGTGGCAGCATGAGTTCGAGATCTGGCTCGCTGGGCGATAATTCGCCAGGATTGGGGTGCCTGGAGAGAGCGTCAGGCAATTCATTTTCTTTCGCGGGCACATGTTCGATAGTGCGCGAAAAACGGCTGAGGAAGAGATCCCACCTTGTGAGCTTATCTCTCGTGTTCTTTTGGCG
This sequence comes from Andricus kollari, assembly GCA_932074435.1. NCBI lineage: Eukaryota > Metazoa > Arthropoda > Insecta > Hymenoptera > Cynipidae > Andricus > Andricus kollari. Next base: position 9,734 of record CAKNWW010340603.1, on the reverse strand, counting down.
CTCGAGCCAAGTTAATGTTTTACTATCCGTGCGTAAGGTTAATGGGCGGTCCTCAAGGAACGGTCTATAACGCTTGATCGCCCATACGATGGCGAGGCACTCTTGCTCGTTGCAATGGTAGCGTGCCTCGGTATGTGAAAATTTCGCGCTTGCGAAAGAGATTATTCGACGCTTCCCATCTGGTTGGTCCTCCATCAACACAGCCCCCATTCCTCGGACACTGGCATCAGTTTGCAGGACGAACCTTAAATTGGGGTCGGGACGGCTGAGCGTAATCGGTTCTTGAAAGGCCGCTTTTGCTGCTTCGAAATGTTTCAGATTGTTCGGAGTCATCTTATAAGGACGTTTTGTCGAAAGCATGTCCGACAAGGGGGCAAGAATTATGGAGGAGTTGGGTATGTACTCCTTTACCCAATTATATACTCCTAGGAACGAACGCATCTCCTTACGTGTGCGCGGTGGTGCGGCATTGCGAATTGCTTCGACGTGCTTGGTTTGCGCCGAGTTACCCTCCGTACTGACCATGTGTCCTAGGTACGGAAGGGTAGTTTGCCCAAAACTGCATTTTGCCCCATTGTTCCACCAGGACTTGCCGCATCAGGTATTGGAAAGTGTCAGGAGCGTTTTCCAAACCGAAAGGCATGACTCGGAATTGAAATTGGCCCCCTCCTGGCGTTGAGAAGGCCGTATACTGGCGGGAACCGGGCGACATGGGTAACTGCCAGTACCCACTTTTTAAATCAATAGTCGAGAAGACTTTGGCCGTGCCTAGATCCTTAAGGGTGTCGTGGATCCGAGGTAAGCACTGGGGTGCATCTACTGTCATCCCGTTTAGTCTACGATAGTCCACGCAGAAACGGTAATCGCCGTCCTTCTTCCCGGCGATCACGATCGCCGAGCTAAACGGGGAGGTGGTTGGCTCAATGATGCCGTCACGAAGCATCTCGCGGACCTGGACGTCAATGTACTGGCGTTTCTCGTCCGAGTATCGGCGAGGTGCTTCTTTAAATGAGTGGCCGTCCTTGAGTTGTATGCTGTGTTGTACGTTGGCTAAAGTTTGTTTTAATCTTCCTCCCGCTTCAAATAAGGAAGCGTGCACGCGGATAAGCTCGGAGAATTCTTTCTGGAGCCCGGAAGGAAAATTACTCTGGACGGTGATTTCCTCTGTGGAGGGGTCAAGCTCGTTGACGTGGGGGAGGGGACTGAGGTACACCCGTTGTCGACCCGTGGTACCGACGAAGATACAGTCGGCCACGTGGTCATGGATGACCTTGTGTTGCTTGAGCCATGGTCGACCGAGAATCAGCTCGGCCCGTAATTCGGGGCTAACGTGGAAGGTTCCAGGGCACTCAACTTCCTGGAGTATCGGAAGTAACGTCACGGTGCCATTTAACTTTATGGTTGCCCCCACAGCAGCTAAGAGAGCATGAGGGGGGCCTGGATAGCGGTCTTGTAGCTCGGAATTCGTTAGGATCGATTCGTTCACGAAATTTTCCGAGGCTAGGGTGTCGATCTCAGCAATGATTTCTCGCCCGTTTAACAGTACTCTGACTCGTGGTAGATTGCTGAGATCGGTGGATACAGCGCTCAAGTTGGGGGTGCGCTGACTGTAGCCGGGGCGGCTGGAGCGTCGGCTTCGGCCGCCCGGTCTCGCCAGTTTCTCGAGACAGCGGTATTTTGCCAGGCCCTTATGACTGGACACTCTCGGTGGAAATGACACCCCGGGCAGTAATGACACTGCGGCGGGGGTCTAGTGTGCGAGGCGATCTCGGTGTTCTTTTGATGTTGCTGCGCCGGAGTGGTGCTTTTGCTCTGAGTGGTTTCGCGGCCGGCCTTCTTGGGATTTTCTTCGGCCTCATCGTTCTCGGCCTGGACGGCTCGTTCCATAAATTCCTCGAACGTAGTGATGGTGGCCGCTCTGAGAACTTTTTTTATTGAGGGTTTCAATGCCTCGAGCAGAAGTGTAATTATCTGGCTCTCCGCGGCTTGCGGAAGCAAACGGAGAGCGAGGAAGTACTTCTTTTGGAGAAAAACTCCAACGGCCTCCTTTTCTTCTTGCTTGGTGGCGTACAGCTTGTCATGTAACTTGTTAAGCGCTGTCACGCCGGCGAAGTGTTGAATGAGAAGGTTGCGAAATTTTGCCCAGGGTAGAGATAGGTTCTTGTATATCTCATACCATTTTGAGGCTCGGTCGGTCAAGGATTTAATTACCATTCTTGACCAAAGGTTCTGTTCGATCGACGTTTCAGCGAAATAGTACTCGCATTGGCTTAAAAACTCCTCCGGGTCTTCATGATCCATCCCGGAGAAGGTTGGCAGAGGCACGTCAGGTGTGCGTATGGCCCGTACTAGCGCTCGCCAATCAGCGAGGGGTGCACTAGGGGGTGGTGCAGCAACTGTGGGGTTTCCTCTGTACGATGTTGATGTCGTGTTTCCAAGCCGTGCCGGTGGGTTGGTTGACAGAATTATTGGTCGAGGGCTTGCTGACGCAAGGATCGTATCGGGGCTACTGCTAGGTCCCGGTTCGGGCTCATTTTGTGTTGTGGGTTCCGTAAACAACACACGCGAAATGCTGCATGGTGTTGCCGGAACGGATTTACTCCTTTCCCTCAGAGTGGTGGGGAGGGAGGAGCGCCTTTGGCTGATTTCGTTTTGATCAGTGGTGGGGGTAGCGGCCTCGTTACTGCTGGATGCCATGTTTGCTGGTGTGTCTGCGAGCGCCACCGAGTTTTGGGATGAGCACTCGGAAACCGAGTGACCCCGGGTAGAAATGGTTCTAGCCGGGTGTCTGCCGTGGCCACGACGAGTTGAGCGCGAAGAGCGAATCATTTAAACTCTTGTGGGGGTGGGTTTGTTTCCAACCCTGTTGGAAATCGAAAATTATTTCGAGCCCCACGTTCGGGCCGCCAATTTGTTATCTGCCCCGTTGTTAAAGATTAGTGGGGGGGAAGATATACAGTGGGGGAGAGTAGGAGCGTGATGCTGGAAATGTTATGGAAATATCGTCCTCTTCAATGTCATGGAAGCGGGAAGGAAATTCAGCAAGGAAGAGAGGCAGGAATGACGAAATTTGTGAGGGGAGGGTGGGGGAAGGAAAAGGATGGAGGATGGGATGTAGTGGTAGGTCTGAAGACCTAGACGGGGAACTCCCTAAGCGAGCTCACCAACCCGGTTTTTTTTTTAGAAAGCGAAAGTGCGAGATGACCCCGCAAAGGCCCATATGAACTAAAACCCTAAGTTCCGCTTGAAGTAATTTGCACCCCGGAAACGTTTTGGCGGCGGTGGAGTGCCTAATAAAGATGGAGAGAACGTCTCCGGCGTTTCGTCCGCGCAAAGAAGAAGAACGTCGTCGCCCGTGCTTGAATCGGTCGCGGCGCTGGTTGATCCCGTGCCGGGGTCTCGATAACAGGTTCCTCGACAAGATCCGTTGAGGAAGAGGCTTCTGGAATGTCTGGAGATGAGGACCGAGCTTCCTCCGCGGTACGAGGGGATCCCGAAGGCACAGGGACTCGTACTTCAATGAAAGCGCTCGGCGATGGCAAAGGTACCGAAGGCGGTACTTGAAGTGCCCGAGGGCGTGGTGGAGAATGGAAGCAGTCGACGTACCTAGACGGGCCGCCGGCGGAGAGACTGCTAGATGGAAACACGTATCTTGATAAAATCGCGGTAATCTGAGGGCGAGAGGCGCACTTCGGCTGGTCGTAGGCCTCCTTTTTCGCGGGTCCCTAGTTCCCTCCCTTCCTCGTCGAATGTCCAAGAGGTTCCAAACTCCCTCTTGAATCAACTCCGGATGTTCCGGATCATAAATAGAACCGTCATCTTCCTGTTCTGGTTCTACCACGACTTGACGCTAGCGTTCCTCATTTCCCCTATGCTCGCGTCCCCCGTTAATTCCGCGTTCGCGTTCCTCGTTAACTATACGTTCGCGTTCCCCGTTAATTATGCGTTCCCGTTCCTCGCGAATTATTCGTTCGCGTTCCTCGTTAGCTATGCGTTCTCGCTCCTCATTAATTATTCGTTCGCGTTCCTCATTGATTAAACGTTCTCGTTCCTCATTAATTAAACGTTCGCGTTCCTCATTAATTAAACGTTCGCGTTCCCCGTTAACTCTACGCTCACGTTCACCGGCCCTTCGACGCGCCCGATCCGCGGCAGCGCGACGCACTCGTTCCTAGTTGTCCCTTCTGCGTTCCGTGATTCGTCGTTCACGTTCCTCGGTTGGTAATAAGGCCTCGGCCGCCTGACGTAACTGACGGTCCCGCGTTCTGTTGTTCAGACGCGTCTGTTTCTCTCCCTCTGACATAAATAGTTTTTTTGGATTGAAAACTCGCGTGAAAATTACGGCACCGTGCCTCGCACCGATGACCGAGAACCCGATAGCCTGAAGAGAGACAAGAACAATGGAAAGACCGATTACTTGATCAACGAATAAACTCGACGCGCGAAGACCCAGTGCGAGAGTACCACGAGTTCCGCGCCGTCCTCCAATAACATTCTGAGACCAACCTTACAGGCCGGCGCTGTCTGATTACTCCGATATTTCATGACGAACCCCACACTATTTCGAAACACAACTGATTCCCGGTAACCGACTGACCCACGATCTCTTCCGGTAAAAAAAAAACGAAAATGTTCACGAGCACTCCGAATAAACGTCACCGAAACCGAACGCGATCCTGGTAGGCGTGAAGAACCGCAAAGACCCGGGAGGTCAAGGCGAAACGACGGATGGTTCCTATTGCTCTCCGTGAGCGCTGAAGAATATAGAAGGTGAAAAGAATAAGAGCTGAAGGCTTGATTAAAGTTTGAGGTTGAGTTTTATTTTCTCTGAGGCTACAGAGGAAGGCAGAGCGGGCGCAACTGGCTTCCTGGATAATCGTTTAACGACTGACTTGAGCTGGTCGCTTTCGGCCCTCGCTGGTCTGGCAGGGAGCTCTCTGTGGCAGTGGGAGCGGCGGCGAGCCCTCCGATTGGCAGAGAGACCGACAACGGACTCGCAGCCAAGCGGTGGGGACTACTACCCATGTCCTACTACCTCAGCCTCCGCAAGCCGGCACCATGTTAAACTTAAATTACTTATTTCCTAACAAATTATAACTAACAATTAAAAATACTAATTATTATGCAAAAATTATAAAATTTCTATGGATTAATCTACACTATCTCAGCTTCATTTTTCCGCAAGAAACATGAAGCTGGGTCAAATAGAACGGCCGTTCGGGTTTATTTGTTTATAACTAATTATAAGAATAAAATATATTCAAGGATTTAATAAATAATAATGAAGCCCCGAACAACCCTTATATTTCCATTTTAAAACTTTTGAAATTAATAAGTAAGGTGGTCCTATTATAAGATAATTATGATACGCTAAAAGAAATCTAACAAGCTAATTATTTACAGTTGTTTGATTGATGTACGTGTAGACATGAGTACAGGTTTACACGTACATCAATCGTATGATTATTGCTTATAATTTTTTTTTTCGGGAGAGTTACAGATATTCTCAGATTAGGTCAAGGTTTTAGAAACCATGTGATAAAAAGTAAATCGAAACAAATGATGGAAATAGTCAAAGATGTTGAAACAAGTATACACAAAATTCCAATATTAGATCAACAGGATTTCCGGAACAAGGTTTTACACTTTTCAAAGAGCTTTGTTGATAAGAAATGTTTGCACATTAGTAGCATTCCTAGTAAAATTTCTGAAGCTTTCATGGTAACGAAAGGTTTCCTTAAAAACAACCCTGATATAATTGGTAAGAATGCTGATAAGGGCAATATTACAGTTTGTATGAAGAAATCAGATTATATTAGGGATATGGAGGACTTGCTTTCCAATCGTGATAACTTTGATTTATTGAGTGAAAATCCGTTGAAAAAATTCAGAAGAGACCCTTTCAGGATTCTAGACAATTGGAGAAAGAAAGCACTTTTAGGAAAAGATATAAGATGGACTGATATAAATACCGAAGACACAGTTCTTGCAAGATGTTATGGTTTGAGAAAGATTCATAAAGAGGGCTATCCTTGGAGAATTGTTATTTCAACTATTAACACTCCCACCAAATTTTTAGAACAAAACTTTAATTTGATATTTAAAGACTCTATTACAACTTCAAAATTCAATATTAAAATAGCTGGGAATTCCAAAAAATTATTATCAAAAAAACTGTTCCTGATGACCATGTAATAATTTCTTTGCATGTTGTTGCAATGTTTCCGAGTATACCCTTTGAATTGGCTGAACAGGCAATTTTAAATGGATGGGACAATATAAAAACACATACTCGCTTGAGTCAAAAAGAATTTATTAAAGGGATAGCTTTTATTATGAACTCAACTTATTTTAAATTCAATGGACCTTTTTATAGGCAAAAGTTTGGTACTCCCATAGGTTCAGTCATTTCTCCGATTTTAGCAGAAATTGTTATGAAAGATTTCGAGGTCTTTGTTTTCAAGAAGCTAAATTTTCTTTTGCCCTTTTACTTTCGTTATGTTGATGACATCTTATTATGTGTTCCTCTAGAAAAGGTACAGGCAGTTATTAATGCTTTTAATGGTTTTCATCCAAAACTTAAATTTACCCATGAGAAAGAGAAAAATATTAAAAGCAGTTTTTTGGGCATAGAAGTAATCAAAGGTCAGGATGGTAATATTATTACCAATTGGTATAGGAAAAGTACATATTCAGGTAGAATTTTAAATCTCTTTTCTGCTCATCCTTTTCAAAACAAAATTGTAATAATCAAAAACTTTGTTCACAGAGCTCTAGGTTTGTCCCACATTTCATTTCACAAAGAGAATTTGAATATTGTTAGGAATATCCTTTTTCTTAATCATTACCCACGAAAGTTAATTGAGCAACATATCACAATTAGAACTCAACAAATCAAAAACAAACAGAGTAACATTTTATCTACAGATGATCAGAAGGTATTGAGAGAATATAGTTCTTTTAATACTTTTGTTCTTCCTTTTTTTGGTCAAATTTCAAAAACTATTGAATTCATGTTAAAAAAATTTGATATTCATACCATTTTCCGTATACTATTTAAAATCGATTCAATAATAACTTTTTGTAAAGATCATTTAGACAAATTGCAAAAAGGTGGTGTTGTTTACAAGAACACTTGCAAGATCTGTAAGATGACTTATGTGGGACAGACTGGCAGACTTCTTAATGCTAGGGTGGAGGAACACAAAAGTGATGTTCGTTTGGGACCCTGTTATAAGAGTGTTCTTGCTAGACATACGAGAGGGTTTGTTGATATTGACAATGAGTTTGACTAGGATCATGTTGAAATTTTGCATAGTGAGAGTAATGAGAGAAAGAGAGAATTCATAGAAATGCCTTATATCAAAAAACAAAATAAGATGTCTATTAATTTAAAAACAGATTTGGATAAATTAAGCAAGAGTTATTCTAGTTTGATTAATTACATTTAGCAATAGATTTTTATGAGTCTTGTCTTTCTCTTCTTTCCTGTTCAATCATGTTCATAACGGATTTTCCTCTAGACCCATACTTAGTTCTCAGGTATACAGGATTTGCCTTTATACCCACACTTGGTTCTCGGGTATCCAGGAAGTAGCATCGTGTTTTCGTTGCTGGTTCCACATGGTCTAAGTTTGCTTACCTTGATAAGGATGCTGTGTGAGCACTGAAACGTTGGTGAATATAATCCATGCTTATTTATTGTGATTTCAAGGTAATAAAAATAAAAAAGACGAACGAAATAAAAAAGAGAAGGAAGGGGATTTGGTTGGTTGCATTCTCATTTTTCTTTCCTCTTTCTTACTTTTGTCCAAAGAAACAAATTTTTATTCTGTTTTCAGGAATTGCAATAGGATCATTTTTGTAGTGTTTGTCCAAATATTATCGTAAGATTCTTGGATTATTTTCAGGAATTTATAAATCCTCTCTTTACTCTCCCTGCATTCGTCGTCCCACCAGCCTCTTTTTCCATCTTATCTTTCTTCTTTTGTACCTATCTCATCCCTCAGCTTCTCAACCGACCCTTTCAACCTTTAAATTAACGAGTCTACTCCCTCCACTTTTTCATACCTAACATTCTCCTTTTCCATTTTTTGTTTAAACTCTTTTAATCTATCTACCTCCCAGCCTCCCATTTCCGTTTTCCTTTCTCCCCCTCTTTCCTTTCTCCCTCTGCCACGCTTACAGACGCCACTTTTTAGTGTAGCTATTATCGAGAAGTGCTCGGACCCTATCTCATTCCCCACACTTATACTGTCTATCATATTCCTCATGCTTTCTTCCGCCACGATGTAGTCTATTACTGTTTCTCCCTTACCTATAAATGTGATCTCTCCTTTCTCATCTCCTTTCATATTACCACTACATATAAACCATCCTGTCTCTCCTATTACGTCTAGTAACCTCCTCCCCTCTCGATCTGTCTCCCTATGTTTGGAGCTCCTTATTTAGGCCTCCTTTTCTCCAGCCCAAATCCCTCCCCCTTGCTCGCCGGTCCAGACATTCAAGTCACCTCCTATAAAAACCAACTCTTCCTTCCTTTCCTCCATCCACTTCCTTATTGCTCTGCAGCGTTCCTCTTCTTCTATATACACAAACCACCTCTATTTTGACTTTTCCAATTACAATCCTTCTTATAATTGTTCCACCTTTTTCCTCCCTGTCCTCCTCTGTTCTCCCTCTTACTGCCAAATCCTTCACACCCCTGAGACCATGCCGCCCATCCCTATTCCTTTCACGTATTCCTTTCTTGCTTCTTGCATTGTCCATACATAACCATTTATCTTAAGTAAATTCATTAAGATTTACAATTGCAATTTTAAAAGAATATTTGAATTTAAACATGAATTATTTCGAGGCTCTATTCTGAGGACCAGGTTTTTAATTCAATTTATTTTATTCAAAAATATCTTAAGGTAAATTGATTAAGATGTACAATTTAAATTTCAAAAGAATATTTGAATTTGAAATTGAATTAATTCGAGGCCCTATTCTGAGGCCCAGGCTTTCAATTCAATTTCTTTTTTTTTCAAAAATATTTGAAGTTAAATTGATTAAGATTCACATGTTCAAATTCAACAGAATTTTGTAATTTAAAATTGAATCAATTGCAGGCCCTATTCTGAGACTAACGTTTTTAATTCAATTTATTTTATTCAAAAATATCTTATGATAAATTGATTAGGATTTACAATTTCAATTTCAAAAGAATACTTGAATTAAAAATAACTCGATGCCCTATTCTGAGACCCAGGTTTTTCATTCAATTTGTTTTATTCCAAAATATCTTTAGGGAAATTAATTAGGATTTACAATTAACATCTCAAAAGAATTTTTGAATTTAAAACTGAATTAATTCGAGGACCTATTCTGAGGCCCAGGTTTTTAATTCAATTTATTTTATTCCCAAATATCTTTTGTTAAATTGGTTAGGATATACAATTAAAATTCCAAAAGAATATTTGAATTTAAAATTGATTTAATTCGAGGCCCTATTCTGAGGCCCAGTTTTTTATTCAATTTCTCATTATACAAAAAGATCTGAAGGTAAATTGATTAGCATTTATAATTTTAAAAGAACTTTTGAATTTGAAATTGCATTAACTCGAGGCCCTATTCTGAGGCCCAGGTTATTAATTCAATTTATTTTATTCAAAAATATCTTATGGTAAATTGATTAGGATCTACAATTTCAATTTCAAAAGAAAATGCGAATTTACAATTGAATTAATTCG
>CAKNWW010340585.1:1731-13135 GCA_932074435.1 Andricus kollari | reverse complement strand
TTATTATCACTTATTCTTAATTTCAATCGTCTATTCGCAGGAAAAGTGTATCTTCGAAATTCGTAAATATGGCGCCGATTCCTGTGGGGAATAAGTTGAATAAATTCCATATGTTCAAGTCCATATCCTTTTTTGTTAGAAGAAGGTAGCCAGGTAGGTGGTACGAATCTGATAGAAGGATCGACGACAGTAAGAGCCCGGGGCCTGGGCCTCGGAGGACGAGATGGCCCGACAGAAGAACGAGTTATGTCTGGAGGAAGTTCGGCAGGAGAACGCCTGGCAGAAGGAGGCCTGGATCTGGACCTGGCAGGAGGAGAAAAAGACCTAGCCGGAGAATGATTTAGGTCAATAGGTTCTCTATAACGTGAAGACTCGAAACTTATATCTGCAACAATAAATATAGGATTACGTTTTTATAAAGTCCTTGATGCAAAACAAAATCCGGAACTTGTACAATTTAGCGCGAGAAACAAATGTGGCGAGACCTAGGCTTCCAAGAGGAAATCGAATAAGATTGCAAAATATTTTAAACTATTTCATCAACCGTCAAAAATTCGAAATCAAAAATGTTAAATTCCGCATGATTAAGCTGACCTAAATTTTTCCTAAGATTTTATAAAATTCTCTAAAATAATCGAATGTTTTTCAGATTTGACAAGCTTGCTTTTCTGAAATAGAAAACTAACATTATGATAACTAGCAATATGATAACAGGTAAAGATTCAGATGAGAGACATTTATACAGCCAAATTTTAAATAACAGATATAACTTCAGATAAATTTTCTGATAACAGACCCCAGGAAAAATATGTAAAATTTGAAACCACAATTTAATAAATAGAGTTTCAAGAATATTAATAATATTTAGATAGAATAAATTTCCATTTTGACTGGCTTCATTTTCAATATGCTAAAAAACCATTAAGTATTTGAATTCGGACAAATTTCTTATCAAACGTGACACTCATAGAATTATATTTTTTATAACACATATTCTAGTTTCCCCACAATAAATATAAAGATAAAATTAGTAATAATTTATTTATTATTATTATTTATTATTGTATAATAATATTCACCAATAACATTGAGAAATATCGTCAGTGACAGGACTAGAGTAAAAGGGATCCTCATTTTGTCGTACTGAAGAAAAATTGATTACTGTGTTAATATAGAATTCGTTAGATGATTATTCTGGCGCTTTATCACGGTATATAATTTATACTTTAGTTCTTATTTCATGAATTATATGTACAAACCTCTAGCTTATTCTTGCAAAATATTTGTATTTCGTTAACCAATAGAAGGAAGAAACGAACGCTGTTGACACTATTGTGAACGTATGTTGTAAGTTTTAAGAAGATGATTGATTATTAAGTAAGAAATATTATAAACATTTTTGAATGAAGCATTTTACTTTTACAAGCTGTAATAATGAAAACAGGAATTGTACCAGAATTTCTCAATTTTTACTGTTATTACTTACTGAAAAATATAAGAGTATTACAAAATTTTATGAAAAAATTGAAAAGGATTTCGAAAAATTCCAAATTATTTTCTAAAAATTTGAACATTTCAAAGCCAAATTTTTCGATTCTGCATGATTACAAACTTTTCGCAAAATTCCTATTGAGTTTAAGAGATATTTAGAAGTTTTGAAAGAATTCAAAAATAATTTGAAACTTGCAAAGATTTCAAATAATTTCAAACAATATTTGGATTTTTAAATACTTTCAAAAGAATGGAGGTAGTTTCTCAAGGTTGCAAGGAAAATTTTAAATGATTTTTTATATTGAAAAATTAGATATAAAAATATTTAAAAAGATTTCACATTTATTCAAATAAGAGTCCCTATATAAGAGAAACATATGCAAAGTTTTCAAACACATGGTATTAAGTAGAATTTTGAGAATATTATTGATATTTCAATAATTTTTGTTTTATTTTTAATCTACTAAAAAATCACTTAGTATTTCAATTCGGGCAAATTCCTTATTATCCGGATTACTTATTGATTTAAATTTGTAATCAGGTCGGACAAATTTAAATGGAGTTTGAAAAAAGTAATACTATTGATCGCCAATAATGGGACCAGAGTTCTATCATTTTTGTTCAACTGGAAGGTAGAAAATTTTGTTATTTAATTAGTTTTATATTACCAGAAAGATGTTTTGTTGTATATTTATTTTTTAATTGGTATAGGGTAGTTTCGTAAGCTTAACATTTTATTTGATTCAAAGGCGAATAAATCCTGTAATTTTCACAATGCTCTCAAAATAATAGGGTAGGCATTTTTTATCTCAATTTTATTTTGAATCAGTAGTCTGCGAAACAGTAATTTCGATAGTAAATTTTCTAGTTTTGATAGTAATGACTACTAATTTAAGTAGTGAAAGTTACTAATTTTAATAGTAAGGACTACTATTTTAAATAGTAAACCTTATTAATCGTAATAGTGAGAATTTTATACTCCGAGTAATGAGATGAACTAGTTTATTTGTAAGACTAACTAATTCAATCGTAAGACTTACTAATTCAAGTAGTAAGTACAACTACTTGAAAATAATACGTACCATCGTAAGTTGTTACGAAAACAAGTTAAGTAGTAAGGACAACTACTACCAGTCTTGCAAATAAAGGTAGTAGCCTCAACCAGTTAAATAGCAGCGGCATATATTACAAACTATAGTAGTTGGCCCTACTACTTTCTCAAATGTGCCAACCACCATTTTTTTCAGTGCAGGAAGAACTGGGGTTCCAGATTTTCTTAGATTATTTTCTTCCAAATTTATTTTGAACTTTAATTATGTTCAGATGAGGTCGTTTGATGTCGACCAGGTGATAAAATTAATATGCATAGCCTAGACACAGAAGACATAAAAAACTGTCACATTGTATAAAAAGGAAGTGAAAATCACTCATGCAAAATTCTTTACCATCTTTATGAATGAAGTCATTATAAGATTCCGGAGTGAAAAAGATCTTAGAGCAAGTCATTACAGCCGACTTTTGTATTGATATTAATATTTGTAAAAAACATGTAATATTTTCTATCAAAACAGATGCAGTAGATTTTAAAAAAGATAGAATGAAAGTGGCTTGCTTACTATGTGTGCATTATCAGGATTTTACAATAAAAATGTTGGTGAACCATCACATCATCCTTCCGAACAAACAATAGCATGTGGCATTTCTTAGATACAGCACATTAATGTCGTAAAGACAAGGTGGTTACAGAATAATTTGATTCGCTATTCAAATGGTCTGCTGTGTGCGCATTATACATCCTACAGATTATACATCCTATAGATATCGCAATTCATATTAAGTTGAAAATAATTCTCTGGACAGCAGTTATGATATATAATCAACAGCTATTGGTGTTATTAATCAACAGTTATTAGTGTCATTAATTAAATTCAAATGCATACCAATGAGACCTTTGATGACAGTTCTTTTGTTAACCGAAAATTTATTCTTTGCTATATGAAACATTTCCCTGAATAGTCTTTGTTTTCTATTTACTTCAACACCTACTACATTAAGATGTTCGAAATAAAAATGATGATGCTTCGTATGAGAGTGATATACTACTGCCGTGCTTCTATCGTCGTGTTTGCAATAATATTTGTGCTCATTCATTCTAGTATCGATGTTTCTTTCTGACTGGCCAATATAAACACATTTACAACCCATGCAGTTAACACCATAGATCGTATGTATTATATATACCGACAAATACAAACAGAATGGAAATATCCAATTTCGCATTCACAGATAGTTCTTTACTTCCTTAAAAAAAAGGCTGGATGGGAAAGTGAAGAAGGATGAGAACCATTATAAATTTTATCTTGATCATTATTTCTAATAACAAGTTACTTGTAACATTCCGCTTGAACTTTGGATCGGAAACAATAATATATTACACATATATTTACATTTTTCAAATGAAATTAGTAGTGTAAAGGATTGCGATTTACATGTGTTTTTCCACCCATTTTATTAGAAAATGTCTTCGGATTGGGCGAAAAGAACCTACTGGAATCTCTTTGACTTCTTCTGATGTCAATGCGGTAATAACACCGTTTACCATGTTTATTTTCGCCCGTTTATCACGTCTATTTTGATTAATATATATTCCCGCAAGAACTTCAGGAGTCTCTAATATTGCGAAGACGTCACCATCGGAAGTCGATAGAACAATTTGTTCTTGGGTTGCTATAGGCTCAAAGAAATTGTTTGCTATTCTCAATTTCAGTCGTCTATCAGCAGGAAAAGTGTATCTTCGAAATTCGAAAATCCGGCGCGGATTCTTGTGGGGAATAAGCTGAGTGAATTCCATGTGTTCAAGCCCATATCCTATATTGTAAGAAGCTAGCCTGGTAGGTGATACGAATCTAATAGAAGGATCGACGGCAGGAGGAGCCACGGGCCTGGACCTCGCAGGAGGAGGTGGCCTGACAGAAGAAACAGGTCTGCCAGGAGAAAGTTCGGCAGGAGCATGTCTGGCAGAAGGAGACCTGGACCTCAACCTGGCAGGAGGAGACATGGACCTCAACCTGGCAGGAGGAGAAGACCTGGCCGGAGAATGATTTAGGTCAATTGATTCTCTATAAGGTGAAGATTCGAAACTAATTCCTGCAACAACAAACCAAGGATTACATTTTTATAAAGTCCTTGATGCAAAGGAGAACGTGGATCTTAAAAAATTTGTCCAAGTTTTAGAATCAGTCCTATGATCAACGCAATTTGAAATTATGCATATTCGGAACGTTTGAAACTGAATTTAAAACCCTTGCCAGAATTTTAAATAGGAATTATTATTTATCAACCATAAATTACAGTAATGAGAAATAAAACACTTCTTTTAAGTTGCTATTGTGACTATTTACTTTAGTGTTAGCTATATTGGTAACAAAGATAGTTTTGAAAATATGTAACGTATTAGTAACTAGTTTCGTTTTTTCCAGTTACATTCAAAATTCAGTTAACAAGTGTTTTTTACGACAAGGAAAACTAAAAAATTAGAAAAGCAGGGATCGTTAATTGTTTTGCGAAAGCACCTGAGACAAAGTTAAATTTTAATACGGTAACGATAACGGTAACTACATAGTTACTTCTGTGGTGAGGTATTGAAATATGATAACAGTTAAATATTCAAATATGAGACAATACTACAGCCTAACGTTAAATAGCAGATATGACTTCAGATGAGTGTTCTGATAACATAAACTAGAAAACATATGTAAAATTTCAAACCACATAGTAATAAATAGAATTTAAAGAATATTATTAATATTTAAATAAAATAACTTAAGGTTTTGACTGGTTTGATTTTCAGTCTGCTAAAAAATCATTAAGTATTTACATTCGGACAAATTGCTTACCAAGCGGAACACCTATAGAATTATATTTTTTGTAATAACCAGATTATAGTTTCCCCGTAATAAATGTATAGTTTAAATTCGTAATAATACTGCACAAATTCAGATTTACGAAAACCTTGAAAAAATGTGTAGAAATATAGATATATTATTATATTATTATATTTACCAATAAAACTAAGAATAATCGCCAATAATGGGACGAGAGTAAAAAGGATCATCATGTTTTCTAACTGAAGAAAAACTGATTAATGTGTTAATGTAGAATTCGTTAGATAATTATTCTGGTGCTTTATCGCGGTATATAATGTATACTTTAGTTCTTATCTAATGAATTATATAAACCTCGAGCTTGTCCGTGTGAAGCAACATACCTCTAGAAGGTATGTTGTAAATGTTCAGAAGATGATTGATTATAGAGTAACAAATATTATAAAAAATTGGTAAAAAGTTATTTTACTCTTACAAGAAGTAATAATCCAACTAGTAATTGTACCAGAATCTCTTAATTGTTACTATTATTACTCATTAAAAAATATAAGAATACCACAAAATCTGTTTGAAAATTAAAAATTTAGTTTCTACTAATTGCTTGCAGCATGACTATACTAATGTGAAGGTAGGCAACAAGGTCCCATTGAGTGTGAGCATTATAGAATAAAAGAAACTCCGACTTTTTATTCTTTTAGCCCTTATTGCAGCTTTTAATAATAAAATATGAAAAGTTTCTTTTCGATAGTCTACAGTTTGACTAAAAGATTGGCACAATATGTGAAGAAAGCCTAGCAGGCGATAACATGTACCTGACAGAATGATCCCTGGCAGGAGCAGTCGTCAGGAGAAAAAGGTCTGGCAGGAGGAACTCAGCAAAGAGAATGCCAGGCAGAAGCAGTTCTGGACTTTGACTTCGCAGAAAAAGAAAACCTGACCGCAGAATGATTTAGGTCAATGGTTTCTCTATTGGGCAAAGACTCAGAACTTATTTCATCAAAAAGGAAAAGAATATTACATTTTCGTGAAGTCCGTGATACAAAAAGGAATTCGGATTTCCAAAAATTTGTCCGGATTCCAACATAAGTCATATGGTTAACAAAAGTTAAAAAATTAAATATTCTAACAGTTCGTACCCAAATTACAGTGTTGATAAGTACCCAGTTTCTTTGAACTAGTTACTGTGAATATATACGTTTTTTGTTAATAATAGTAGCAGAAGTTACTTTTGTGAATATGTAATGAATTGGTAATAAGTTACATTTTTTTAGTAAGAGTAACCATACGCATGGTTGATTTTTTTTTTTTTCGAAACCTAGTTATTAATTTATTAATATAACAATAAATATATTATATAGCCGTTGAACGATTTTTTTATTTGCATCGACTCGGCGGATGAAAAAAATGGATATGAACTTTACATGTTGCTCAATTTTGCCTGACAGGACTTGCGACGATGATAAAATAAAAATTTGTAAAGAGCTTTTGAAAATATATGCAGAACCGGTACAAATTTTTCATAATATGAAAAATAGTGACAATTTTAGCCCTTATTATGAATATTTTAAATAATTATTTTCGAGTTTTATCCTAAAATGGCAATGCAGCCTCATCAGAGTAAAAACTTGAGGGACAGAATTTGAAGTGATTTTGAAAATGCTTAACTCTAAAATATTGAGTATTTCTCTGGATTATTATGTTTTTAGCATTATTTAGTAATTTTTAATTTTTAATTTGTAAGTTGGTACAAGTGCGTAACAAGGCAATTATCATACTTTTTTATTTATAATTTCTATAGAAAGTCGTCTATAATTTCAAAAGTCAACTATTTGATTATAAAAATTTTAGAGAAATTTCGATCAAGTTCAGGAAAAATTTAGAACTTTTAAACAAATTTAAAAATAATTTGAAACTTGCATAGATTTCAAATAATTTAAACACTATTTTAATTTCTGAAAGTTTTCTAAAAACTGAAAAAACGTTTTTAAGATTGCAAGGAAAATTGAGAAATATTGTTGATATTGAAAAATTAGTTTTAAGAGAACATTTGAAAGTGAAATTTTAAGCCATATGATATCAAATAGAATTTTAAGAATATTATAGATATTTAAATTAAATAAATTTTGTTTGGTTTTATTTTCAATCTACTAAAAAATTACTTATTATGTAAATTGGGGCTAATCCCCTATTAGATGGGACACTTGTTGATTGAAAATCGTAATCAGTTCGGACAAATTTAAATGGAGTTTGAAAAAAGTAATGCTTATGATTTTGGACCACACTTTGCGTTAGAATGTAATAATTATAAAAAAATATAAGCTTATTATTCGACCTTCTCGATTTTCTTAAAGATATAACTGTGATCTTTACTGAAAAAACTTCCAAAACCGTTCCGAATTGGAGCCTGCAGTCTATGTTGAACAGTAAATGCAAGAGACTCTTTCATTAACATATTTACTCTTTTCTTCACAAAAAGACTCTTTCATAAACAAAAAGACTCTTTCATTAACAAATTTACAGATCTAATTTCATTTTTGATTTTTCGTTGGCGGCAATCCATAATATTTTTGATATTTAAACTAATATTTTAAAATTTTCAAAAAACTAATTAATGCGGAATGGGGAAGTGAAGAAGGATGAGTACCATTATACATTTGCTCCTTATTATTATTTTTAATTACACGTTACTTGTAACATTTCGCTTGGTCTTTGGATCGCAATCAATAATACATTATACATATATTTACATTTTTTAAATGGTATTAGTAGTATGGAGAATTGCGATTTACGCGTGTTTTTCTACCCGTTTTATTAGAAAATGTTTTTGGATTGGGCGACGAGAACCTACTGGAATCTCTTTGACTTCTGCTGAAGTCAAAGCGGTAATAGCGCCGTTAACCATGTTTATTTTCGCCCGTTTATCATGTCCATTGCGATTAATATAGATTCCCGCAAGAACGTCAGGAGTCTCTAATATTGCGAAGACGTCACCATCGGAAGTCGACAGAACAATTTGTTCTTGGGTTGCTATAGGCTCAAAGAAATTATTTGCTATTCTCAATTTCAGTCGTCTATCAGCAGGAAAAGTGTATCTTCGAAATTCGAAAATCCGGTGTGGATATTTGTGGGGAACAAGCTGAGTAAATTCCATATGTTCAAGGCCATATCCTGTTTGGTTAGAAGAAGGTAACCTGGTAGGTGATACGAATCTAATAGAAGGATCGACGGCAGGAGGAGCCACGGGCCTGGAACTCGCAGGAGGAGGTGGCCTGACAGAAGAAACAGGTCTGCCAGGAGAAAGTACGGCAGAAGCATGCCTGGCAGAAGGAGACCTGGACCTCAACCTGGCAGGAGGAGAAGACCTGGCCGGAGAATGATTTAGGTCAATTGATTCTCTAGTAGGTGAAGACTCGAAGCTGATTTCTGCAACAACAAAGCAAGGATCATATTTTTATAAAGTCATTGATGCAAAACAGAATTTGGATCTTAGAAAAATGGTCAAAATTTCAGAATCAGTCCAACGCTGAACGCAATTTAAGATCATGAATATTCTGAACATTTAAACCTGAATTGTCAACCTTCGCCAGGATTAAAAATTAAAATTATTATTTGTCATCCATAAATTATAGTTATTATTGTTATTGTGACTATTTATTTTTATGGTTACTATATTGGTGAAGAAGTTAGTCTTGTAAATCTGTAAAGAATTAGTAACTAGTTACTTTTTTTCAGTTGCATTCAAAATATAGTTAACAAGTTTCTTTCACGACAATCTATGCATTCCATTGCTTTTCAACGATTTTATCATTTTCATCGAGTGAACGGATGGAAAAATCTGAATTTGTGCCCGAAAATGTTGTGTGCCAAAATAACTGCAGTTAACAATTTTTGGCAGCGAGATCTCCGAACACAAAAAATTTCGAAAATAATAAATCAAGGATTGTATTTGCAATGGGTATGAATTTTAGATGTTGCTAAAGGTCGCCTGATAGAACCACCGGCTTGACGTACTTTTTTGTTTAATAATTGCTAGAGGAAGTATTTTTAAATTTTGAAAGTTTACTTAATTGTGCTCTGATATAAGTTTTTTTACTGAGATAATCTTATTGCTGATATAATACTGAGATAATCAATCGGTTGAGAAAACTGACGACACGTTGCGGACAACAGAAATCTACAATATCGATCAAAGTTAACTTCTCTTAATACAGACAAATTATTTCGTCTTTTTCAGACTAGAGGGAGATATAAATTAAAATTTATTAAAATTCAAATTTGTATCAGAAAAAAAGATCACACTCCTCTCACTCTACTGGGATTCGAACACCAGATCAACTGATTTTCGGTCAGGTGCTCTAACCAATAATAACATATCAGTTGATCTGGTTTTCGAATCCCAGTAGAGTGAGAGGAGTGTGATCATTTTTTCTGATAAAAATTTGAATTGTCAAAATATTTGAAACAAAATGTAGATTTTTTAATGTATCGAAAAAATAAGCTTTTTATGCATTTTTAAAGGTTTTAACTGATTACAAATGTCCACGTTTCGAGACCTAGTGAACCAGAAAAACAGTTTTTCGTAATTGTGTGTGTTTTTCTGTGGGTCCGTAGATTTTTAGTCTGTTAGTACAATAACTTTCAGAAGAATTCACAGATTAAACTGGCCTTTGATATATTCTTTTTCTGCCCTGAAATAAAGGTCAAGTTGGTTAGCCAGCCATTTTGGATAAAAAATAAAAAGGTTAGAGCATATTCAACATTTTTGAGACCACTTTTTTTTAGCAGCAGACAGTTTTTTTTAAATTCCTGGTAACATTTCTTACCAATGTTTCATTTGAAATTATGAATTTGAAAGGAAAATTGAATCAGATTGAAAAATATGTAAAATTATTTCATAAAACTTCAACAATTGTAAAGCAAATTTGTTGAATTCCGCATGATTAAAAACTGTTAGAAACAATCTCAGTAAGTTTAAGATATAATTACCATAATACTTTGATTCCTGAATGCTTTCAAAAGAATACCAAATTGTTTGAAGATAAGTAAGTAAGTAAGTAAGTATATGACGTTGATTATTATATCGAAACATTATTTAAAAGAAAATATTTAACAAGATTTCAAAGCATTCCACAAAATTTACAAAATGTTAGTAAAGAAATTGAGAGGGTTTTAAGGTAATGTTTTAGATTTCTTAAGATGTTCTCAAAATGTAGAAAATTAACAGAATTTCAAAACTTCAAAGAATGTCCGAAAATTTATTAAATAGTATTAAATTTCTTTGGAACTTTTGAAAGCCCTGAATGTATTTTAAACTGGCTGAAATTTTTCACGTTTTTGATAATGCTCTCTAAAATAAAATGAAATTCTTTGAAATTTTCTAGATTCTTTCTTATCGTAATTCCAAATTTTTATTTTCAATTAGAAATTATATTTCCAAAATACAAAACTGACTGAAAAATTAACGATCGTCAAATTGTTTGAGAAAGTAGCTAAGACAAAGTTACATTTTAAAATTTTTAAAAAATGTAGAATTTAGTTAAAAAGTCGCTACGTTTCGGAATCTGTGTGTTAATTACAGTTTGTTGTAATAGTTGGATGTTTTGTTTTCTAAATTGTAGAGAAGATAATTTAATAACCCTATCAATAATTTAAAAAATCATTTTCTTCTTTTGAGGCCAAGGATGTTGTCATACCAGATTCTTAAAAGAGTGTCATTGCATTTCAATATTTTTTTATGTAAAAACTAACTTTATTTCACTGTTACATTTTTAATATTTGTCAGTCATTTCGAATTTGGCGCCTATTTTTTTCTTCTGCTATGTTCCATATTCATTGACTATAAACATACTTGCTTGTCCCTTCATGGATGTCTTTATAAACTCTTGTTAAAATTTGACAGTAAAAAGACTCTATTTTTCAAAACACTGTTTGCTTCTCGTAATAAATTTTTTTTCCACAAACTTCACTAACATGTAAAACTTCAATTTATGTGAAAATTTTGGTGCACTCAAAAATCACAACAATGTGTT
>CAKNWW010340584.1:0-10427 GCA_932074435.1 Andricus kollari | reverse complement strand
TTAACCTAACAATAAAATTCTTAACTAAAAATAATAATCATCAGGATGAAGCATATGAAAAGCGAAATAAATCACTAAGAGGACTATTATATCAGAGTATCCCCTAATTTCTTTTTCAAAATTCTCTAACTTTCCTTTGACCAATTATTCATTTTCCTTGAGCATTAATATTCAAATGCCAGAATCTTGTAACATAGATACCCATACATCCCAAACCGTAAACCCTAAACCCATAAAGCCTACACCCATAATTCCCAACCCATAAACCCTTAACCTACAAATCCCAACCAATAAGCAACAAAATACATCTGAAACCCATAAATGCTGACCTCTACATCCTGTGGAATACACTCGTAAACTCTTAACACACAAATTCCAACCCATAAATCCCAACCCATAAACTTTATATAACAAAGGTTTCAACATTGTGTTTAGGGTTTATGGTTCTAGGGTTTATGGGGTTAGGGTGTATAGGATAAGGATATATGGGTTTAGGGTTTATTGGTTGGGATTTGGGTTAGTTGTTTTCAGAATTGTGAGTCTCGATTTCAATTTTCAGGGTTTTTGGATTGTGATGTGCTTTTTTCTTTTAAACATGTAAAATAACTAAATACTCAGGCTGATCCACTCGACTTACGTTGCACGGGAATCTCACATTTAGTACAAAAGGTAATTTTATAGAACAATTCCATTACTCTTTCAGGATTATCTTCTAAACATGTTTCTTTTTAAACATAATATTAATCCTGGTCAACCAGTGAACTAGGTATTAGAATTTTGTAAGGTTAGGTCCGGGACGTTAGATGCTGTCACTTGCCTGATTGTCAAATACTATGTCGTTTGACCGAGAAGACAAATATGTTGGATCCAAAAATGTTATAAGGTTCATTTAATACCTAGAAACCTAAACTCCGAATTTTCAATGAGACTCTTTATCACTGTTATGTATCTCTTATTATCAAAATAACGTCAGCTGTTGCCCCACTGCTTACCACCCACTGAATATATCATAGAGTCCGCGGTATAAGACTTCTCCCCAAACCGCTAGATAAAGCCTCAATAGCCTTTTTGGACTTTTTCGTGTGGACGTTAGGAATCTTTTTCCGGCTAGAGAGTTCCTGTGCAACTTTTGATTAGAGAACATCAGTTAAGCGAATTACCAAATTTAATCTATTCTATCCGAGATCCAAGGAGGAGCCGAATTACTCAAATTTAATCTATTCTAGCCGAGATCCAAGGAGAATCTTAGAGAAGATCTGAAGATCACGCAAGGGACTGAGAATCAAGTGGGTGCCAGTTTTCCTTTTCGGCTTGGTACCTAGAAATGTTGAGTTAGGTCGGCCATTTGTCTGTTTTTAAAAGCTCATGATTTCCTCTTTGATTATTTTGTTCAGCGATTAATTATAATGAATGGTTTATCGATTTGTTATTAGAATTTAAGTTTTACGTGCCATCATGTTTTAATTGTAGTTTTCATGATTAGAATTTAAACTACGTTTTCTCATAAACCTCGAGGTTGGAGTAAAGATGTCTCCCTTTTCTTTTTCGCGCTTAAATCGTTGAGTGCATTTATGTTTTTATTCAAACTGGAATGTTTTTCTTTGCAATACATTTGTAATTGTTATTTATGAAAAGACGTATCAACCTTGCTCATTAATCGTCCCCACATTTTTCCCTCCCCCGAGTTGTCGAGATTGAATTAATTGAATTTTCCTTTCTGCCAAAAGAAAAGAGATAATAAATTCTGAGTGGCGTCTCCAAAGGCGCCTGGCGCAAGCACTAGACATTTGGTCGGATCTATTTTCCAAATTTTCTTTCAGATTACAAATTAGAGTAAATAACCGCGTTGAGCCGCCATTTAACAGTTCAGTGAGTTATTCATTTGATTAAAAATCCTGTTACAGGATAAGGTTTTACAAGTTTTCTAATTAAAAAAAATTAATTTTAAAATTTAGGCAATGTGTAAGTAACATTTCTAAAAAAAATTATTTAATTCGGTCAAGATTTGTGACCTCTAGGTGGTTTTTAACTAAATTAGTGCTCTCTCCACTGTGTGTGCCGGCAAGCAAGGTATGAAAAGGACATAATACGTCCCCCGAGTTCAGGGTTGATAAGATACGCGTAACTCTGGAGTTTTTGACGTACAATACGTTTTCTACGTAATATACGTCGATACACGCTTGGAATTAAAATATGTTGTGTTTTTTATTTCACATTTGTACATACTGTAGAAATTTCTCAAAATCTAGTAAATAAATATTAAATCGGTCATCCGTTCATTTCTAAAAATTGCACTTTTATTATTCAAAATTAAACAAAAGTGTCTATACAAAATGACTGGCGTCGGATTAGAGGCGGACATAACTGAGATCTTGAAATCAGTATCCATTTTACTTATACTCCCTTTGTATTCAAGACTCATTCATAGATTGTGTATACATTACTCTAATTTGGAAGGATTAGAATTTAAATGTATTCAGTTTTAAACACTTTTAAACGGTACATTGAAAACTTCGCAAATTTTATCATTTTTAACGTTTCAAAAGTAAGATTTGACTGCAGTTTTTAATATGTCAATTTGCAATAATTCGTCTAGGTCACAGAATTTGAAATTGATCAAATTTACACGTTAGCATCTTACATATTCTTCATCTTTTTAACGTTTTCAATTTAAAATTCAATAACCTTTATGACTTTAAATTTAAAAATATCGTACAATTAGGCTGATTCAATGTACATATTCATGGAATAATTTAGTTTAATCACGATCTTCGCCACGTGATGCATAATCTAAAAATCAATTATTTTTAACGATTAGTTTCAAGATTGTAATTTAAGAATTCTTCAATTTTCAAACAAAGTTTGCAATTGCTTAATTTTTAACACTTCAAGTTTCAATTCATTAATCTTGAAAATTTCCAATTATAAACCATGTAATTTTCCAAGTATTGAGAGTATTTTGAACTTTTATGGTTCACGATATTTTAAATTCTGAAATTTTAAACGGTGAAAATGACAGTGGTGTTTTTTTGGGGTGAAATCACATTTTCAAAATAAAAATTCATTAAAAATTTTACCATGAATCTTAAGCAATTTTTCTATTCTTTTTAATAAATTCAATATTCTTGAAAAACTTTTAAATTTTGTTCAAAATCTTCAAAAAATTACATTTTTTTTATTATTTCGAATTTCAACTTATTTTCTAATCTTTTTGATAAATAAATCTTTTTAGTACTAAAGTTTAATTTCTGTTTACAATGTCCAGTTTAAATATCTCAGGTACGCCACCCTTCTAAGATCTAATATATTACTGGCTTCCATGCGGAACAGAAGTAAACCAGCGCTAAAATATTAAGTTCACGTACAATTGTGCTATTTGTGCGATTCTTTTTGAATATTGTTGCTGAGGAATAATTTGTTGGTGTTGTGAGATTGTTTTTTGGTGTTGTGGCATTCATTGTTATTTTTGTGGAATTGTTTGTGAGTGTTGTGGGATTCTTCGTTATTGTTGTGGGATTCTTTGTTATTGTTGTGGGATTCTTTGTTATTGTTGTGGGATTCTTTGTTATTGTTGTAGGATTCTTTGTTATTGTTGTGGGATTCTTTGTTTATTGTTGTGGGATTCTTTTTTATTGTTGTAAAATTTGTTGTGATTCTTGTGGGATTGTTTGTGTAGTGCTTGATTACCCGGAACAATAATATAACGAGAGAATGTCGTCAAACGGAACAAGTACTAAAAAAGTAGGGGTAAGCACTTTTCTAATACTATTAAATTTGAATTAAAGTAGAATTTACAACCCAAAAATATGCTTCCATGCGGAACAGAAGTAAACCAGCGCGAAAATATTAAGTTCACGAACAATTGTGCTATTTTTGCGATTCTTTTTGAACATTTTTGCTGAGGAATAATTTGTTGGTGTTGTGGGATTGTTTTTTGGTGTTGTGGCATACATTGTTATTTTTGTGGAATTGTTTGTGAGTGTTGTGGGATTCTTTGTTATTGTTGTGGGATTCTTTGTTATTGTTGTTGGATTCTTTGTTATTGTTGTGGGATTCTTTGTAATTGTTGTGGGATTTTTTTTTATTGTTGTGTGATTCTTTGTTATTGTTGTGGAATTCTTTGTTATTGTTGTTGGCTTCTTTGTTATTGTTGTGGGATTCTTTGTGATTGTTTGTGAAGTGTTTGATTACCCGGAACAATAATATAACGAGAGAATGTCGTCAAACAGAGCAAAAAGTAATGGTAAGTACTTTTCTATTACTATTCAATTTGAATTTAAGTTGAATTTACTACCCAAAAATATGCATTTCCAACAAAAATAATTGAATTTTCGACTAAAATGAAAAGTGTTCAACAAAATAAGTAAATTTTAAACTGAAAAGGGTGAATTTTTTAACAAAAATGCAACAGCTACATTTTTGTGTGCAAAAAGTTTATTTTCAACAAAAAAACAAACAAATTTTTAACAAATTTTCCTCTTTTTTTTACCAAAGAAATGAACTTATAACTACAATAATGCATCTTCAATCAAAAAAATTAATTTTTCATCGAAATAGTTGAATTTTTAACCCAGAAGATTAGTTTTCTACACAAACAATACCATTTTTAAAACAAAATACATGACTTTACAACTAAAAAAGATCAATTTTCAACAAAAAACTGAAGAGTTAAATTTTCAGTTACAGAAATAAGTTTGTAACCAATTAAAATAAATTTTTAATCAAATCGTTCAATTTTCAGTCAAAAAGATTAAATGTAAATAAAAAAAATTTCGACAATAAATGGAATAGTTCAATTTTTACTTAAAAAATTAATTTTGAATAAAAAACTAATTATCAACCAAAGAAACGAAATTTCCTCCAATAAGATTAATTTTGTACCAAAAAAGAGTTATCTTTAACAAAATATTTTTATTTTTAATGGAGTTTTCATCCTAATACTTGAATTTTTAACCAATGAGGTTCATTTTCTACAAAAAAGAAAGATAAATTTTCATCAAAATAGATGAATTTTCAACTAAAAAAGATAAATTTTTAACTAAAAAAGATTAATTTTCTGCAAAAAATATCGTTGAGTATATTCTTAATTAAAAATGTACTTCTTTGTTTCAACATTCATCATTTCAGTTCCATATTTACCTCTTTCGTACGAAGTGTCACTATTCTGTTGACGATTCGTCTTTTTTGCATAAAATTAATCTTCTTGATTGAAAATTTATCTTGCTGGTTGAGGATTGTACTATTTTGTTTAAAGTTCCCTTTTTTTTGCATGAATTAAACTGTTCTTTTTATTGAAAATAAAAATATTGTTGTATTGAAATACCAACAATTACGATTTTCGTTTTTTTTTTCTTGTTGAAATTTAATTTTTTCATTGAAAATTACTATTTTCGGCAAAAATCTATTTTGCAAACTATTTAATATTTTTACGTTTAAAATACAACTGGTTGAAAATTAATTTTTTTAAATTGAGGATTCAGCTATTTATTTGAAAAGTTGTCTGTTTTTTATGAATTCCACGGTTTTGATTTAAAACAAAAATCTTTTTGGATTCAAATATCAAATATAACATTTTGGGTAACTATTTATTTTCAGAAGAACTCGTCCGGGACGAAAGATAAAAACTCTAAATTTTATTTTTCGAAATTTTTATTAAAAATTTTTTCCTGATTACTTGCAGAACAAAAATAAATATTATCGAACCTAACGCCAATTAAAAAATCTTCTTTACAATTATGACACTTGGGTCAATTAAAAATTATTTCTCTCGACAAATCAGCAAATATATCATTCTCTAATTTATATGAAAGCAATTGTGTGGGAAATTACACAAAGGTTGCGGGGAATTTTCGAAAAGGCTGCGGGAAATTTACGGGATTTTTATGGTAGGTCTCTGCTAAACAGAAAATACCTGGAACAGTGAACAGCCTCTCTTAATTAACGTTACACCATAAAACTATTTGTCACAAGCAAAGCTTAGGACTGGTTTTGAACCCAACTTCTTTGTGTATAGTAAGTATAGTAAATAATGGGACTGCGCATGAAACGTACGATGCAGAAAGAGGTTCATTTAGTTTAGGTTATGCCATAAACTATATTCCCTGACCCATAAACTTTATGGGTCAGGAAATTCCCGGCCCTTAAGGCTGAAGTATTAAAATTTGCATACTTGCTTCTTCCAGCTTTGGTCTCACGATCTTTTACCTGATGCACCAGCTTTTCTTTCACTGCACTGAAAAAAATGCCTGCGAAATATTCAACTAAGTCATCTAGTTGACTCAAAAGTAGTAATTCCAACTACTTTCTTATTTAAACTAACCATGACTGCTTGGTAGATAATACCATTACTGCTATAGTTAAAACATAGTAGTTCAAATTACTATTTTAGGTAGTTAAAAGGATAAAAAATGTTCAGTAATGGAACTGAATACGTCGAAGTAGTAATAGTAACTGAATATGTAGCAAAAATAACATGTCATTAATAGTAAAATCAAACGCAGTTCTGTCAGTAAACAGAAACAGTAGATGTTACTACACCGTAGTAGTGGGGACAAAAACGGAAAAAGTAGTAAAATATAACATTTTTTCTTCAACTACAGTTGGCATTGTTAATACATTTACTTGAAAAATGTGGAAAATGAGTAATAATAACTGAGCTTCGTTGTTAAGTTAACAAGTCGGAAACAGTAAACTAAACCACTGCTCTGTTGGTAAAATGGAAGTAGTTACATTTACCATACAACAGCAGTTGAGCTAACAAAAAGTAAAATGTATTATATTTTTTCTAACACGCAGTCACAGTTATGTTTAGTAACATTTTTAGATGAAAAAATTGACCAACTTTGTTAAGTTTATATTTTAATTATTTTCCCGATATTTTAAAAACTATAATTTAATTCACCCACGTATGAAATATGCAAAATGTGCCCTGAAAATGTATCTTCAGTTTGAAACCTACGTGACGCTTGCGCGTGCGAACCTGCCGGAAAAGCGGAACGTGTGATCAACTAATTTCCGCTTCCCGCTGATTTGCGTTGCGCATGACCCCAAGTTTGACGCGTAGACGTCTTGCGCTTGCGCTAGGGCGCTCTATACGGCATGGACTTGCGTCGCGGTCTTTCCGGTCGGCAGCTGCAAGTCCGAAAGACGTCGAGGTTCCCGAGTTTGAGCTCCCCCAGGCCCAGAACAGCAAGCAGCCAAATAATTATGCGCCACCGGCTCCAACACGTGCTCCGATATCTGCTATTTCAAATAAACATTTGTTTCTTTCGAACATATACGATTTCTTTTATATTCGGAAAATGCTTATTATGCCTATAAATATTCATAGTTTATTAATAAGTATAGTTTACGACATAAATTATATTGTGGCAGGGAACAAAGAAATGTTGCTATTGACTAAAAAATATTGCATGGAGCAGTAATCAAGTTGGTTAAATCTGCTAAGAAAATCAATCAGAATGACTCTCAACTTCGTTCGCTTTAACTACTTTCTTACAGTTCAATTAACTACACAAATTAAATGGGGCTTTAGGGAACTAAGAAAAGTAGTTGGATTTACTAAGTAAATATTAGTTACAAGAACTGCAGGATTAGTTAAATTAACTAAAAAATTTAATTGAATTAACTGTTAATTTTAATTTTTTCATCCACTTTCCTTACAGTTCACTTCACTACAAAAATTACATTGGGGCTACAGGTAACTAAGAAAAGTAGTTGGATTTACTAAGAAAATATTAGTTGAAATAACTAAATAATTGGTTAAATTAACTAAGAAAATTAACTAAATCAAATGTTAACCTTAATTACTTTAACTATTTCATTACAGTTCACTTAACAACAAAAATTACATTGTGGCTTTAGGGAACTAAGAAAAGTATTTGGATTTACTACCTAAATCTTACTTGTTCCAATTCTCATTAAGTCCAGTCAAATCAACCACTAATATTAGCTACAACGACTGATTTTCTTACGTCACATAACCATATATCACATAATTATTTTGACTAAAATAGTGACATTGGGGCCTTAGGGAACTAAGCAACTTAGTTGAAAAGTAGATCATGGTGCTTCTCCCATGAAAATGGGAAAAGGCCCAAAGAATCTTGAAATGCTCCTCTAATGAAAAACAATGTGTGATTTCAAACTGATATTTATATCTTGTGCTTTTTACTATGTTTTAGCTCGAATACAAAAGAGCAATATATTGTTTTATTTTTCTGCATTAAACATATAATATTATTTTTATTATTGTTTCAGAATAATTTATACCGTAAGCGTAAGCATATGAGAAAAGAATGCATAGGGAAAGCGTTGACTAAAAATAGTATTTTAAATAATAAAAGTAACAGATGAAGTGCATAACCAAACGTATTTTATTCCAGAAGGGTAATATTTCACAAATAACAGTTGAAGAATCATTTTCGTTATTCACAAACAACAATTCGGGAAATTTTCAATAACCTTTAGATTGGTTGTCCTAACATATTGATTGATGTCGAAGGATAAGAATAACAATAACTAACTATGGCAAGTTTTGTTTAAAAATGATTCTACAATGTAGTCAAAGGGCTTAGCGGAATAAGCATGTGAAATCGGCCCCCGCGCGTATGAAGCTGAAATCAAAGTCATAAGTTCGTTTCCATGTGGTATGAAACTCCACCAATTTTTAACTTCAAAATCCCATTTTTATGGGAGATATGGAGGGGAAAGCAAAATTAAAAAAGTGATTTTTCTCGAAAACTGCTCCACCGATTTTAATGAACAAAATATATGTTTTAAAGACCACTCTGCAGAATTAAAAAAAAATTGATGAATTTCTCGAACAAAAAATAAGCATTAGAAACATGTTTTAAAATGTTGAAAAATTTGTTTTCCTATGTTTTTTTAGAGATACATCTTTTATTTTTTCAAGAAAACATCCTTGCATTGTGTACTACAACACAGGTTTATTATGATTTTTTTTGTGTGGTGGAACATAGTTCAAAAGAGCAATGTACGTAACGGCGCGGCGCCGCCCGCTGCCGAGGCTCATGGTGGATGAATGGAACCCATTTTTTTATAGTACGTCTGCACTTTGCCTATATACGTATAGTTTCCAGAGTTTACCACGAGGAGTTTGCAGTACGTTTTTAAACTCTTTATTATCGGCGTGCTTTTTTAAAG
Organism: Andricus kollari; assembly: GCA_932074435.1. Lineage (NCBI taxonomy): Eukaryota > Metazoa > Arthropoda > Insecta > Hymenoptera > Cynipidae > Andricus > Andricus kollari. Next base: position 1,262 of record CAKNWW010340584.1, on the reverse strand, counting down.
TGAGTCCCCTCGCCTCTCACATCAGTTCATAATCGTCGGGGTGTTTTTTTAAAGAGAGTCCCCTCGCCACTCACATCAGTTCATAATCATTGGGGTGTTTTCTTAAATGTCAGTCCCCTTACCTCTCACATGTTGCTTAATCTTCTTCACTATTTCTGCTGGTTTAAAAACTTTTGATAAGTACTTTGCGTAAGATAAATAATAAACTATAGCTGCAATGTGACAACAGCAACCAACTGTTCTTCTACCATTAGCACATTCACATGCATAATGTGTCAGACCCGAAACCCCAACGCTGTTAGGCTTATACCTTAAAAACACCGTTATGTTGTGCGAGAAATATGTCTGGATGGAACTTTTACCTTCAGCACATTTTTCTCATCTTTACCATATTGTATATTCAATGTGCCATCTTTATTGACCATTTCAGCTAAATACGATACAGCTTGGGAGAGTAGATATGACCAGTAAATAGAATCTTAAGATCCCTTTTTGTCATCTCCGGAAAGTCTTCCGATGTAATACTCTGGAAAGGGAGTTGCTTTCGAAACCATCCTTTCTCTTCAGCCTCAATAGCCAAAGTGTTCTCGATGGATTTTTGAGTATGCATCCTCTGAACCACTTCATCTGAAACGTCTACGTCTGAGAGTAACCTTCTTCTGAAAGTATTATTTAAAAATGCCGCAATTCTCACTTGAGGTAACAGCTTGTTATCAAGCTTGTGATCAGGACGGCGATACTTTTGTTTTAACATACCAAGCACAGATTCAACAACCCAGCGAATTTTAGTAACAATACGTGACTGATTACACTCTTCTGCTGTCAATTGCTTCCTCTTACCTTTAAACGCAGGCATTAATACTTTAAACTTTTTTTCCTCCAAACTACATACAATATCACGAAATCCGGGATCAAGTACAAAAGTATCACCTTCCTTTAAAAAGTTGCGTAGACCATTTGAATCTTCCAAAATATTTTTAAAAATTTCCGCATCAAGCGGAATTTAACTGTTGATCCATCATTCGCAATTAACTTTAAAAAATGAAGCTACTCCTGAGATCGAAAATATTGAGATTCCACTTCAGAGAATTGTTTCCACACATAAATATTATTGTATTTGTCATTCTACAAAAAATCTGATTGTAGTTCCGGAAGAGGCTCGAATGCAATCCTACATAAAAAATCAAATCTACATACCGGTTGGCAATCGGTGCTGTCCAAGTCATATAATTAAAAATCGAATTTTCCTAGAAGATCTGAGG
>CAKNWW010340582.1:0-15531 GCA_932074435.1 Andricus kollari | reverse complement strand
CTCACGTGATTTTGTCAAAGGAAATAAAGATTGAATTTGTCGAGCAAGACCCAGCACCAGTATTTTTTTTCAACATTTGACTATTTCTGAATCTTTCATGTTTTTTTGAGTTTTACGTTTTGAGTTTTTAATATGAGAACTGTTGATCTGTTGTGATTTTGTCACCGGGAATAAAGACTGCATTTTTCGATCAAAACCCAGCACAAGTTTTATTTTTTTGAAATTTGACTATTTTCGGATCTTTTATGTATTCTGAGTTTTACGTTTTGAGTTTTTAATGTGAGAACTGTTGATCTGATGTGATTTTGTCACTGGGTATAAAGACTGCATTTTTCGAGCAAAACCCAGCACACGTTTTATTTTTTTGAAATTTGCCTATTTTTGGATCTTTTGTGTTTTTCGAGTTTTACGTTTTGAGTGTTTAATGTGATAACTGTTCATCTCACGTGATTTTGTCACAGCGAATAAAGACTGCATTTGTCGAGTACAACCCAGCACAAGTCTTATTTTTTCGAAATTTGGCTATTTCTAAATCTTTTATGTTTTTTGAGATTTACGTTTTGAGATTTTAATATGAGAACTGTTGATCTGATGTGATTTTGTCAAAGGAAATAAAGATTGTATTTGTCGAGCAAGACCCAGCACAAGTACTTTTTTTTCAAAATTTGACTATTTCTAAATCTTTTATGTTTTTGAGTTTTAGGTTTTGAGTTTTTAATGTGAGAACTGTTGATCTCACGTGATTTTGTCAAAGGAAATAAAGATCGCATTTGTCGAGCAAGACCCAGCACAAGTATTTTTTTTTCAAAATTTGACTATTTCTAAATCTTTTATGTTTTTGAGTTTTACGTTTTGAGTTTTTAATGTGAGAACTGTTGATCTCACATGATTTTGTCAAAGGAAATAAAGATTGTACTTGTCGAGCAAGACCCAGCACAAGTACTTTTTTTTCAAAATTTGACTATTTCTAAATCTTTTATGTTTTTGAGTTTTAGGTTTTGAGTTTTTAATGTGAGAACTGTTGATCTCACGTGATTTTGTCAAAGGAAATAAAGATCGCATTTGTCGAGAAAGACCCAGCACAAGTATTTTTTTTTCAAAATTTCACTATTTCTAAATCTTTTATGTTTTTGAGTCTTACGTTTTGAGTTTTTAATATGAGAACTGTGGATCTGATGTGCTTTTGTCAACGAGAATAAAGACTGCATTTTTCGAGCAAAATACAGCACAATTTTATTTTCTTGAAATTTGACCATTTATGGATCTTTTATGTTTTTTCAGTTTTACGATTTGAGTTTTTAATGTGAGAACTGTTGATCTCACATGATTTTGTCAAAGGAAATAAAGATTGTATTTGTCGAGCAAGACCCAGCACACGTACTTTTTTTTCAAAATTTGAATATTTCTAAATATTTTATGTTTTTTGAGTATTACGTTTTGAGTTTTTAATATGAGAACTGTGGATCTGATGTGATTTTGTCACCGGGAATAAAGACTGCATTTTTCGAGCAAAACACAGCACAAGTTTTATTTTTTTGAAATTTGACTATTTTTGGATCTTTTATGTTTTTTGAGTTTTAGGTTTTGAGTTTTTATTGTGAGAACCGTTGATCTCACGTGATTTTCTCAAAGGAAATAAAGATTGCATTTGCCGAGCAAGATAAAGCATCAGTAATTTTTTTTCTTCAAAATTTGACTATTTCTAAATCTTTTATGTTTTTTGGGATTTACGTTTAGAGATTTTAATATGAGAACTGTTGATCTGATGTTATTTTGTCACCGGGAATAAAGACTGCACTTTTCGACTACAACCCAGCACAAGTTTTATTTTTTTTAAATTTGACTATTTTTGGATCTTTTGTGTTTTTTGAGTTTTACGTTTAAATTTTTTAAAATGATAACGGTTGATTTCAAGTGGTTTTGTCAAAGGAAATAAAGACTGCATTTTTCGAGCAAGACCCAGCACAAGTATTTTTTTTCTTCAAAATTTGACTATTTCTAAATCTTTTATGTTTTTTGAGTTTTATGTTTTGAGTTTTTAATATGAGAACTGTTGATCTGATGTGATTTTGTCACCGGCAATAGAGACTGCATTTTTCGAGCACAACCCAGTACAAGTTTTTTTGTTTTGAAATTTGACTATTTTTGGATCTCTTTTTTTTTTTTAGTTTTACGTTTTCAGTTTTTAATGTGAGAACTGTTGATCTCACGTCATTTTGTCAGAGGGAATAAAGACTGCATTTGTCGTTTACAATCAATCACACGACTTTTTTTCGAAATTTGACTATTTTCGGATCTTTTATGTTTTTTGAGTTTTACGTTTTCAGTTTTTAATATGAGAACTATTGATCTCACGTGATTTTGTCAAAGGAAATAAAGATTGAATTTGTCGAGCAAAACCCAGCACCAGTATTTTTTTTCAACATTTGACTATTTCTATATCTTTTATGTTTTTTGAGATTTACGCTTTGAGATTTCAATATGAGAACTGTTGATCTGATGTGATTTTGTCACCGGGAATAAAGACTGCACTTTTCGAACACAACCCAGCACAAGTTTTATTTGTATGAAATTTGACTGTTTTTGGATCTTTTGTGTTTTTTGAGTTTTACGTTGTGATTTTTTAATATGAGAATGGTTTATCTCACGTGGTTTTGTCAAAGGAAATAAAGACTGCATTTGTCGAGCACGACCCAGCACAAGTATTTTTTTTCTTCAAAATTTGACTATTCCTAAATCTTTTATGTTTTTTGAGTTTTACGTTTTGAGTTTTTAATATGAGAACTGTTGATCTGATGTGATTTTGTCACCCGGAATAAAGACTGCATTTGTCGAGCACAACCCAGCACAAATCTTAGTTTTTCGAAATTTGACTATTTTTGGATCTTTTATGTTTTTTGAGGTTTGCGTTTTGAGTTTTTAATGTGAGAACTGTTGATCTGATGTGATTTTGTCACCAAGAATAAAGACTGCATTTTGCGAGCACAACCCAGCACAAGTTTGATTTTTTTGAAATTTGACTGTTTTTGGATCTTTTATGTTTTTTGAGTTTTGCGTTTCCAGTTTTTAATGTGAGAACTGTTGATCTCACGTTATTTTGTCACAGGGAATAAAGACTGCATTTGTCAAGCACAACCAAGCACACGCCTTTTTTTTTTTCGAAATTCGACTATTTTCGGATCTTTGATGTTTTTTGGGTTTTACGTTTTGAGTTATTAATATGAGAACTGTTGGTCTCGCGTGATTTTGTTAGAGGGAATAAAGACTGCATTGGTCGAGCACAACCCAGCACAAATCTTAGTTTTTCGAAATTTGACTATTTTCGGATCTTTTATGTTTTTTGAGGTTTGCGTTTTGAGTTTTTAATCTGAGAACTGTTGATCTCACGTGATTTTGTCAGAGGGAATAGAGACTGCGTTTGTCGAGCACAACCCAGCACAAGTCTTATTTTTTCGAAATTTGACTATTTTCGGATCTTTGATGTTTTTTGGGTTTTACGTTTTGAGTTATTAATATGAGAACTGTTGATGTCGCGTGATTTTGTTAGAGGGAATAAAGACTGCATTTGTCGAGCAAGACCCAGCACAAGTATTTTTTTTTCTTCAAAATTTGACTATTTCTAAATCTTTTATGTTTTTTGAGTCTTACGTTTTGAGTTTTTAATATGAGAACTGTTGATCTGATGTGCTTTTGTTTTGGGAATAAAGACTGCATTTTTCGAGCACAACCTTCTGAATTCTTTTTTTGTTTTTCAATTTGACTATTTTTGGATCTTTTATGTTTTTTGAGTTTTACGTTTTAAGTTTTTAATGTGAGAACTGTTGATCTCACGTGATTTTGTCAAAGGACATAAAGATTGCATTTGTCGAGCAAGACCCAGCACAAGTATTTTTTTTTCTTCAAAATTTGACTATTTCTAAATCTTTTATGTTTTTTGAGTTTTACGTTTTGAGTTTTTAATATGAGAACTGTTGATCTGATGTGAGTTTGTCAAAGGAAATAAAGACTGCATTTGTCGAGCACGATCAAGCACAAGTCTTATTTTTTCGAAATTTTCAAAAATAATAAATTTTTTTTCGGTAACAGTTATGTTTTTGACATTTTTCTTTCCGTCACAAAATTGTGTATACTTCGAGCTGCCTAGCACAACCTTTTTTTTCTTTAGCAAGAAGTTGCAGATCTAGCAAAAAAAAAAGTTTGTCAAGAATTGTGCCCGAAATTTTTGATTATTCAAAAAACCGTTCACATCTAACTTCCGGGACATAGGGAATCGGTCCAAAAATTATTTTTGATTTCCACGTAGATTAGGGAAATTTTCTAAAAACTCTTAACGTATTACCTTATGTTCAGAAAGATATTTTGCTCTAAAATATTTGATAAACTAGCACAATAGTTTGAATAATTTTGCACATTTTTTTGGAAAAAATATTTATTAATGTTATAGTTATCTCAAAGATTCCTTTCCGTCGTTTTCATAGAAGATTATAGAAAATTGTAGATTTTTTAACAGTTCGGCATAGAAAACTTCAAATTTTTATAAATTTCTTTCGATTTTTAATTCATAATTATAAAGTTGATGATTTTGTATAAAAAATAAAATTTTTCTAAAAATAATATTCAATGGGGAGATTTTATTGACCCTTGATCAAAATAATTGTAATGTTGGATGTTACTTTTGGCCTTAGGGTCAGGGTAAGTAATTCAGTCAATTTTTAATTGAACCAAACTTTTCGGCGCACAATGGTCGCCCTCATCAGTGGTTAATTTTTATTCTTGTGAAAATTCCAATGCGTAGGCATTCTGACAGACTGAAATTATAATCAAAATGTACAAAAATAGTTTTTGATTATTCAGTTAAGTGTAGTATACTGTGCACCACGATGCGGTTTCTTGCCGCTCTGAGCTGGTAGTTCATGAGAACTTCTCCAGGGCGCGCGACGTGTCGCCTCTCTCGAAACAGAAACGACGCGTCGAGTGTTTAAGAAAGCAGTCGACGCGAAGCAAAGCATACTTACATGGCGCAGAGGCAACCGTGATCAAGAACATAATGATCAACAAGGCGGTTGCTTCATTGCTTTTTTTATTAGTATTGCACAATTTTTTGGGGAATTTCGCCCACATGAATTTCCGGATATTCCCGAAATTTAAAATTATTACAGAATAACATAAGGAGTATTTCCCATAAATTTTTTAGGAATTTTCCCTTATAAACTTTCGGAAAAATTCCACAAAATGTATGGAAATTAGCGTCAACACAATTTTGGGGAAGATTCCCCAAGAAATTTTGTATGGTGTATTATTTAGATTAAAAATGCCTAATTTTTAATCTAACTCAATCGGGACCTGATAGGGTAACGACTTGGCACTGACCCGGCACACTGATCGAGCTAACAAATTCGGCCCAGACTGGTCCGTGCGTTTCATCACGGGTCTGATCCTAGCTGGCTTCCCGATCTGGGCCCCATTTGGCCATATCGGGCCCCGATCGGGGCCACGGCAAAATTTCTGCGAGGGTAATGTTGTAAAAATGCATAAAAGAATGTTCTGTTCTGATAGTCTGAGCGTTGACAGGTTGACACATATGTATCTTCTGTACTTTAAGGTAGATAATACCTAAACATTTTATAAGGTTGTTAACACTGACATTTGTTACATCCCGAAATTTTACAAATTTTGATGTAACGCCTAGCTAGGTGCAACCTACCATAACGCAAATCTTTCAGGCTAAATCCCTCAAATACAAGTAATAGCATGAACGATCTTCTCTGAGTTTGAACCTATCTATGGTAACTGAACTACGGTCGGTAAGATGGAAATCATAAGATACATAAAGTATATTACCATGAAGGGATAATGACTCAGAGAATACCGACCGGTTAGCATATGTTTGGTTAATAAGAAATTGTAATTGCAGACTCTGCCGCTAATGTATAATTAAGTATATTTATTAACATACGAGTGTATACATGTTCCTAATAATCTAAAGCATAAACAATAACAAAGTCAAAACTAATTGGAACATGAATACACACGTACGACTAAATTAAGTAATAAGTTACCGATAGAATGTCATACTACAGTTTACTATTAGAGTATAACCCATTTAGTGGAGAAACATGCGCATAGTCAGACAAGATTGTAACCAAAAGTGTCTGACTAGAGATATCGCCTATAGCTAAGCTAACAGATAAAATCCAAACTCCTGAAAGGTCAAGAGTTGAGACACGCGATCGCAGCATGAGTCACCAGCATGAATCGTCCGACATTCAATAAGGAAATTCGCGCGTATCAAATAACTTCTTGCTGATCTAGAGAACAGACATCCGATCACTGAAAGCCTCGGTGGACGGAACATAAATATGCTTAATTCTAGTAACCTAAAACTCTTTGGAAAATAATGATTTAAAACTATAATTACAGAAATACGTGCCTTTACTCACTTTTGTCACAAGTACGTGACTTTACTCACTTTTGTCGCAAGTACGTGACTTTACCCACTTTTGTCACAAGTACGTGACTTTTACGAACTCCAAGGTGTATATAAACCCCAGCGCAACCCTTGTCAATTGTCTTACGTTCTCGGCAGTCAAACTGTACACTTCGATCCTCGGTCAACGAATAGTTTTGACAAAGTAGCGGCTTCTACATCATTGGGACCGAAGAAACCCTCTGAATAAGTTGTTTATTTTAACAGTTCAAATTCACAGTAGTTATCGTGATCAAGTCTTGGACTAAGTCCCTTCGACTGAAGCTTTCGGTCGTCGCAGAGCAACTTTCGGAATAAAGTCCGCGGTGTTAACGTTCGCGAAAGGACTCATTATCGAATTTCTTACAAGTTATTCAAGTTATCATCCGGTAAAACTCCGTCGGTGTTTTACATTACATTGGAGATCCAACCGACAAAGCAACTCACTCTCGCCCTTTCTTGATTGAAAGGTAAACGTAAGTTTATTTATTTAACTGTAATCTATTCATCTGTGTTTCTTCTTAATAAACCTTTTAAATATTAATTACCTTTATTTATTTTAAAACACTACACACTTATTTGAGTTCTGAATTCTGACACAGTCCGCGCAGGGCTGACAAGTGAAACACAAACCCACATTAAATAATTGGTCAGGTCTTACCAGCCTGACATAATCAGCACACTGGTCTCTCTCTATTTTCCTATTTTCCATACTACCCTCGCCTTTCGCTCGGGACGTGACACATTCACTATGTTTATAAAAATAAAGCAGCATTCGGCAGGATAACGAAAATATTCGCAAAAGATAAAGCAACTAAATGAATATATCAACGACTGCGACTATTTAAAAAGTTTATAAAGTTGACTGAGAACCGATCTTTTCAGAACATCAACGAAGTCTAGGGATTCCTATGTCACAGTTTAACAATTTTTAGAATGATGTTTAGAATCGTAATCTCTAACAAGTAATCTTGTCGACGGGTGGCAATGTGTATGTTTGCACTCGGGGATACAAAGGGACTAAAATATCATGGTCTTATATATTTTAAGTTTTGTAAATGTTTAAATATAAACGTTTGATCTTTTGAAACCTAATTCCGTGAAAGATTTCATTTCATTTAGATGTGTCTAACTTTCTAGATTATTTTTAGAAAGAACATCGATATGAGTTTTGAATCTTTCTGACTACCGTTCGATTGATCAACTAACTTGGGCTAATCACTTTTTAAATTTAAGTCAAATTAAAATATTAATATCTCCAGTTGAATACTGATGAACTTGAAATCTAGAGTAATTTTTGCGCTCAGATGGATGGTTATCAAAACGTCAGCTTAAGAGTTTTTTCGTCAAAATCTATGACATTTTTAAGAAAACAGTGAGAGTATCTCCAAATACGTTAAATTTTCGAAGTCAGCTTCAAATATCTTTAAGAAATAAAAGTTTTTCAATTAGTGTTTCGATATCTGAAATAAAGCAAAATCTTTCTACTAATTTTATGCATTATTAGAAATAAAGCTGTTACAATGAAACCCACTCGAAAAAGTGAACGTACAAAAGGACGTAAGAAAGTACGTATAAAAGGACATCCAAAAGGTCGTACAAAAGGATGTCCCAAATTATGATACAAAATGAGGAATTTTGGTGGGTCCTTTTATACGTGCTTTAGAATCCACTTTTGGTCGTCCACTTTTTCAAGCGGGAATAGAAGGCTGAAAATTGTTGCACCTAAAAATCAGTCTGCAAGTTTTCAGTGCATAAGCCTGGCCAAATCTAGCGAGACATTTATTCGTTAAACTTTAGGATAGAAAGTACAAGAAGTTGGTACTGTGGAGAGTCCTTCTCTATTTTGTTTTGATTTTGTAAATAAGGCTAAAGACTCGTAACATTTTTCACAGCAAAAACAAAAAGAAACCCTCTTCTAAAAGTTTGAATAAAATAAAAAGTTGAAGCAAAATAATAATAATATCCTTCAAGTTCAGAAAAAAACGAAACTTCTTCAGTTATCTGAATTGCAGTGATCTTTTCTTCAAATTTTTATAAATTTCCATAAATACAGCCAAAGTTCCCAGTTAAACAAGTTTTTGGTATCAAAAAAAGAGTGCGAGTTTCTTTTAATATCTCTCATTTCCGGAGGAAAACTTAAATATCTTCCAATTTTGCCTTCAAAAAGAGAACGACAGTTTTTCATTTTGTCTCGTTTTCCGATACATGTTAAATATTACTTTAAAATTTGCTCATTTTTTTAGAATAAGCATCAAATGATCTGCATTTACCATTAATTTCCTCAACCTTAATCCGTTCGCGTGGATGTCCAAGAAGTCAAGAGACCGCCTTTTTGGAATTTTGAATGTCGCGCGTAAGTTGCGTAGTCTACTCGTAAGTTGATTATATTGTAATTACAAGTTACAAGTGTCGAATTATGTACTTTTTTCAAGTGGTCTTTTTTGAAGTGTCAATTATACTTGGGTATATTCTAGTTTTATTCTCAATTCTAGTTTTATTCTAGTTTAATTGAACGAAATTATATTTTTGCCGAAAATAGTTGAACAAGAAATTATTTTCAAGCTAGAATCTATATTATGTTGATGGCTAACTGTATGTTGTTTAAATAAAGAATGTTGATAAAGAAGGTGTTTGCCGAGTTGTATCAGAGTTTCTTTGCTTTCATAGCACTAAAAAATTCACAAAAAGTAGGGAAAACAGCATGATAATCGTGAACAAACGTGGCGGTTCAACGGATCGCCCGCGCGATCGCTCGTGTCACTCAAGTTGGCACGAACGCATGAAGGTTGAAGAAAAATTTAGTTCCATTTTTTTATTTCGCGTTTAGAAACAAATATAACGAAAATAAAGTAGAGTGGAGGTGTTCAACCACAGATGATCCGCGTGGCCAAATAATCGAAAGGGATATCTGACAACTTATTCAGTGAAATGTGACATAATCACTGAATATCTGTGTTGAAAACTTATATTCGCGTTCTTTTACCATCTAAGTTTTATTTGAATAAAATGTGTTTTTGACACTTCGCACTGAATTCTCGATCACACTTTTCAACTCACGTTTGAGAAAAACGGGAACATAAATAATGTTCTCACTTTTATACTTACATTCAGGAAACATTGTTCTTGTGCTATTTGCGGCAAAAATGGTTTTCTACCTAGATTGCAAATAGTAAATCCATATTTGGTAGACGATGTACCATGGCTCACAAAGAATCAATGAGACAAATTAAAAATATATTAAGGTTAATGTTGTCAAAACGGATGAAAGAATTTTCTGTTCGGATATTCTGACGGTTGGCAGATTGGCACGTAGGGGAAAGGGGGGTATAGTGTCAGTGCGACGCACGTCGACTCTTGCAAATAATCCCGGTAACAAGAGAAGAATATAGAAAAATTAATACTTTCAGATTTAAACGAAAGGGTGAGCATTATTTAATTTTTTGGAAAGTTCTAATTTTCCATCGGGAGTAGTGCCCTACGAAAGAATAGGTTTATCTCCGAAACCAATTCCTTTCTATTTCCTTAAGGATTGCCACTTGTGTTGTGTTCCATGCAGACGAACATATTTTCAATTTTTTTAATTCCTCCTAAGGCGAGCAGCAGGTACACCTCTAATGGTTATTTTCAATTCCACACTTACATGATGTATTATCGATTAATTTAATTATTTCTAATCCATCCTCCGTGTGCAACATAAGTTTGGAAATTTCAATCTTTTTGTCATGGTTAGTTTTAATTCCATACTTACATGCTTTATTTTTGAATAATTTAATTCCTTCTAATCTGTCCCTTTTTTTTGTCTATTTCTCCAACAGACTCACGTGACACATGACAATGATGATGCCAGCCTAACTCAACGGGTTGTTGTAAGTAGACGCGTCTCTCAAATGTCAAAAAGTAAAATATTATTTTCCCATTGAACCGGCCTTTTTGCGCGATTGCTTTATAATTGTTTTTTCGTGCACGCTATAGTTAATTTCTTTTTCAAAATACCATTAAAAAATTAACAAGAATCTCTGAAGAATAAGGCAGAATCGAAGTCCAATCAAAAGATGAGTATTCAACCATTTTTGTTTGAAATAAAAAAATATAATTCAATTTATATACAATTCCAATTATTCTAAAAAGTATATCGATGTACTCGAGGGAATTTTTAATTGACTTTAATGGTTCGAAAAGAATTTAGCCTCCCGCTCGTCATGCAATGATGATGCGTTGCTAAAGGGGGCGGGGGGTGATATCTCTTAAACCTACCATTTTTCTCAATTCAATTATTTTAATTATTTTAACTTGAATATTTTGAACAAAAGAAAAATTTTATACATATAATTGAACTATTTTGATTATCCGGCCGGCCAGGGGGGGGGTGATATCCAAATGAACTTTAGAGTGGATAAAAATTCGAAAAGTAAACTGATGACAAAGATTTACTCAATGCAGAGAACCTCGATCCAGCAGAGATGCTGAAGCCTATTCCTGAAAAGGCACTGAACGAGCCCATGATCCGCAGCGGGGACTACATTGATACCGACTCTGATTTAGAGTCTTAAATTTTCATCCTAATATGTACCCTTTTCTGCTTACCAGTTTTTACTGTGTAATCGATGCAAATTTGCACAGCAGTAGTGTGTACTACTTTGATATGAGTAAATAATTCCAAGATATTTTATTTAGACTTAATAATTTTTATAATTTAAAATTTTGTTATAATTTTTATCCTCGAATTGATCTTGCTCGGACTGAAATGTAACTAAAGCATTGTTTATATAATTTTATTTATGATATCATTGAACATGATAATCTTTTATATTTTTAAAAGTTACTGAAAACTCGATGACTGATTTAGCGTAAGTACGTACATTAAAAAAGAATGTTAATATCATTTAAATCTGTTCCAATACAGATTTTATATGAAATCGGTCAAAATATGTTTCTGTTCAATACATAATTAAAAAAATATTCATATACTTTACCCAAATTCTTTTGTTTTGCCTATAATTTATAAATCGAATACAATATTTATTTATTTAAAAATTCATATATTTCAATTCACAGTTGCGCCTTAAAAGTGACATTCTATTCCTTTCTATTCTTTCTTTTACATTTCTCCACTTTTTCATTTCTCCCAATACGCTTCCATTACATTTTTCCGAGTCGATTAAAAGGACTAGCTTTTGCGTCTTCAAAGTGACATTATCGTCTTTCTGTCTATTCTTGCTTTTGCATTCCTCCTCTTCTTAATTCCTCCCAATACACTTCCATTAAATTTTTCGAAGTCGATTAAAAGGAATAGGGTTTGCTTTTTTTTCTATTCGTTGGTGTAACTTTCTATGGCGGAAAATTCACGTATTAATGGGAATTCAGATTTTGCATTTTTTTGAATTCTTCTCTTCTTACCGGGATGCTCTTGTTTTTTCATTTTCATATACATTTTTTTACGTGAAATAGCTTTCTTTGGTACGCAAGCAAGCTATCTTATGTAAAAGAAAGTAATATGAAACTCCAGAAACACGAGCAGTATTTGCAAGTGTCACCGTGCCCCACACTGACACCATACCCCACTCGCCCCTATGTATCGTATGTACTTTAACGTAGCTAATACATAAAAATTGTATACAGTTGTTAACACTGAAATTCATTATGTTCATCCTAAAGTAACATTCGGCAGGATAACGAAAATGGTCGTAAAAGATAAACCAAGTACATTAATATATCAAGGACTGCAACTACTCAAAATCAAATATATATATATATATAAATATATATTTGTCTCATGACCGTGAGATAGGTGTTTACAGTCTGCGACGAACTCAATAAGATTATTGCGGCAAAAGTCTCGTGCACCCTGAGGACACGGAGCGACCCAAGGACGACCGCCTTCTGCATTTTCCCCGCTAGTGTCTTAGCATTTTCTTGACACGCAGGGATGCTTTTCAGGCTATTAACCAGTGGAACCTTGGCACCTCCAAGAGCACCGATGATTAAGACGATTAGCTTAACGGAATATTTCGGGTACAGCCGCCTCAACTCCCTTATAAGTTCTTTATACCTCTCTTTCTTTTCATTCTCCTTGGCTATGATATTTTGGTCAGCTGGTGCCGAAAATTCGATGAAAAACATGTTTCGTTTTTCGAACTCAAGGAGAACAATGTCAGGCCTCGAGTGCGCAACAGAAACAATTGTCGACAATATGAAGTTCCAGTATATCCCACACTTCTCATTCTCGACAATTGACTCTATTTCCCTAGGAGCGTTTAGAGGAGCGGTATTTGTGCTGATGCCGTAAGAGTGACAGAGATGGTAATAAAGCACTCTTAGTGCCGCATTGTGCCTTTGGATGTAGGTATTTCCCGCATGAATTGGACAACCAGACAGTATGTGTCCTAGATGCTCGCGGTGTGCATGACACGCTCTGCAGCTATCATCGGGAATGGCTTGGCTCAAAGTGTGGCGAAGGTATGCCAGAGTGGAAATGACACCGTCTTGGCATGCCAAAATGAAACCCTCCGTGCCCGACTTCAATCTGGGTGATTTAAGGAAAGCAAACGTTAGCTCATACGACATCGACAGATCCTCCACATTTCTGTGGCAGATGCCGCGCATCTTCTTCTCGAGGAGCTGTTCCCGGAAGTTTTTTCTCCTGTGCTTTCTTAATCCGCGCCTTCAGGAGTGGGCACTCGAGATGGATAAGATTTGACGCACTTTGCTCATTCCTGAGATTGAAGTCAAGGCCGAGTGTTTCAGCAGCCTCCTCCGCTGCTTTGTAGAGAAATGCCCCTTTGCCCACTTCTTCGTGTTTCCTGACCATTTTAAGAAGAGTGTCTTGTCCATTTGCTACTATATGTGCTGTACCCAAAATAAACATGTTCTGAAGACATTCAAGATTTAGTATTCCGCGACCACCTTGAGGGCGTGAGATGTAAAGTCGCGGAACAGAAGATTTAAGGTGCATGCTTTTGTTCATGTGCATAACCTTTCGGGACCTGATATCGAGGGAAGACCAAATCCGTCGAATGAGACGTTTGTATCTGCATCAGAGAGTATCCTTTATAGATGTCACGACAGGAATGCGGCTCTGTGGCACACTCAGGCATGTATAGGTCTCTCCAGCGCCAAGGTGTCGTATAGCGCTTCTGTCGACGAGCTCAGGGTCATACGGGATTCCATTAAGTTTTCCTTTCTTCAGATAAACCTTGGCGCGCTTTTTTAACCCGAACTCCATTCCAATTTCTTGAGTGTACTCTTTGACAATGTCTAGAGCGAGATGTAGTTTCTCTTGATTTTTAGCATAGATTTTAAGATCATCCATGTAAAATACATGAGGGACTTTATGCTTTCGATTTCCAGGAATGCCGCAGAGGTACCCTTCGGAATGGCGAAGTGCAAGAGATAGTGGCAATAATGTGAGGCAAAAGAGGAGAGGGCTCATGGTGTCGCCCTGAAACACACCTCTATGAAAGGTGACACTTTTAGTGATCACACGATGTTTTCCAAATGAGATAGTAAATCTGGTTTTCCAAAGCGGCATTAATCTCTCTATGCACTTCACGATGTGTGGATGAACCTTTAAGCTTTCCATCAGACAGATGATAAGTCTATGGGAGGTTGAATCATAATCTTTCCGGTAATCAATCCAGGCCATCGATAGGTAACGCTGATAGAATGCTGCGTCTTTACAGACACATCTATCGATGAGCAGGTTCTACCGACATCCTGCTACGCCTTTCTTTGAGCCGCGTTGTTCGTACATCTCTCGCCACACAGGTTCAATTGTCCGAACAATCCTATCATTTAGGATAGCTGTAAAGATCTTATACAGTGTGTTCAGACAAGTTATTGGCCTGTAATTTTTAGGGTCAGCTAAGTCTCCCGTCTTCGGCAGGAGCACTGTGCGCCTTTCTACCAACCACTCCGGAATAAGCTCTTCCGACTTTAGATATGAGGTGAAAATGCGGGCCAGATGCTGTTGGGTTGAAGGAAACTTCTTCC
Organism: Andricus kollari; assembly: GCA_932074435.1. Lineage (NCBI taxonomy): Eukaryota > Metazoa > Arthropoda > Insecta > Hymenoptera > Cynipidae > Andricus > Andricus kollari. The sequence continues at coordinate 1,073 of CAKNWW010340582.1, read as the reverse complement.
ACCAGAAGGTCTTGATACCATGTGGTCCCGGAGCGGAATAGTTTTTCGTGCCTCTTAATACGTTTTTAAACTCCTCGGGAGTGATAGGTTGGCATTCCTCCTCAGGTGTTATGAGGACACTGCACAACTCCTTAAAGCTATTTATATTCTTAGAGTGTTCTTTCAGTGGATACTGGACTTCGAAGACTTCTCTCCAAAATGCCTCGACCACCTCTAGTGTGGACGGGTGGTCGACAGTAACTGGAGGGTCTTGGAAGAGTCTAGATGGGTCAGACAAAAAATGTTGATTTTCTCTGACCCACCTCTCTCTCCGCTCTAGACTTCTCCTGGCATTCGATAGTACTCGTATTCTGTCAACAATATGCTGTCTGATGGTCAGTAGCTTTGACTTCTTAAGCGTATGATGACTCAAGCGTTCTGCCAGACGTTATGTAGTCAATCACATGCTGAATGCGGGACGCGTACTGTCTGGCCCAGCCTATCTTTGTGCTGATTTGATGCATTCGTCTTTTGGTCTTATGATCAACGGTCGTTTTTGTTTTACGGTTTGCATCTGCCGAAGCTCTCGCTGCATTATACACACTACAATTAATAGTCCAGAGGTCGGGTTCTTCGGAAAAATCTCCTCGAAGCTCGTCATCCAGTTCAGCCAGATCTTTGGCCTTAAGAGAAACCTGAATGTTAATATTTCTCCGGGTTCTGAAGCGTCGCTCTTCCTCTATTGGATGTCTGCTCGCGGTTGGTCCACAGAGTATGCAGTCGTGTCATGTAACCTTTCTGTTCAGGGGCCATACTGGTATCATAGCACTGCAGTAGGTCGTCCCTGAGTCGATCCGTCCACTTAAAAGTAACAAGATTCTGCCGGCCAATCGCATTGACCTCGTCTTGATTGGCTCCCCAACTCTAGGATAGTCGGCATTGTTGTCCGACCCATTGTCGGGAGCCCTGCGCGTTTGATTGTTTTGAACCGCACTTACTACAAATATGTTTGGTGTTATCATTGTTGTGCCCACGAGCAGCTAGGGAAAAGGGTTCGTCAATCCTTGTAGAGCCCCGCATGCAAGGATAAGGCT
>CAKNWW010340581.1:0-13708 GCA_932074435.1 Andricus kollari | reverse complement strand
ATATTTTCGAACCTATTGCAATTATTGTGAAATTCTTATTAAATCTTCGGGAAATCATTGCAATTTTATAAAATATTCGCAAAATCTTTGGAAATCTTTGAGAAATATTTGGTAATATTTGTGAAATTATTCAAATCATTGTAAAATATTTCGAAAATCATTGAAATCTTTGTGAAATCCTAGCAAATCCTAGCAGCTCCTACACAAAATCTCCAAGAAACAGTCTGAGGCATCATCAGGTGCAAATATATAACATCAAAACAGGATCGATCACAAGGAATCCCTGTTTTCCACTTGAAGAAGAATCAGTTTAACCATTAGATTTCTCTCCACACACCATCACAGTTTTATCAAAAAATGCAGTTGCTGTTCCCCGTGCTAGATACAATTCGGACCTCGAAGACTTCACAAAAGAAATCGAAGATGAAGATTCTCATCAGAGGCGCCAGACAAATGATACAAAATCTGATGAGCAAAGTAACGATACTCAAAATTTATAACTCTATCGCTCAAATATTCATTCTTTGTCTGAGGGTACTGGAAAGGAAAATATTTTTCAAAATAAAGAGGCTTATGGAGGAAGTGTTTGAGTTTTTTCTTGTCAGATTCTTTTTAAAGGTAAATTTCATACTGTAGAAATACATTTTGATTTTGCGCAACCACATTTTAATATTGTTCTACTTTATGGGTTCACCATTAAATAAATAATAATAATGATGTTCATTTCTTAAATGTTTTGCACAGTAACTCTACATGATATAAGGCATCAGGAATTTTATCTTGCTGCACTCAAACATACTTACCAATCCACACATCAAATGGACGTCTTAGAGACAGAGCCACATAAGGTAAGAATAACATAAGAAGATAAAATAAAAATCAGTTAACAAATTCTCTTTTTACTTGAAGCCATGGGTATCGGAATATTATTTAACAGAAGGAAATGACAAACTAGAAATCGCAACAGGCTGTGGATTTTACATGCCTCAAAATATCATTGGCAATATTGAAAACAGGGCAAGAGAGCAGACAACACAATTGACTTGTCCGAATACATAAAGTGTATAAAAAAATTTATTGCCAAGAGGCCACATTACGGGAAGGAATACAAGAAACGTTCACTTGCTTAAAGTGATAAACAATCACTTACCACAATCAGTGACTATATATCTAATATTCAGTCACTTGCACCAAGTGATAAGCGGCAACATAAAGATGAACAGCTTTGTCAGCCGACAATCCAAAATTTGGAGACAGGACCAAGTTTCGGAATGGATCAACCTTCGCAAGTAAACTTGCAACAAAATGATTCTGAAGATATTGTAAGCTGGAGCAATACTTTTATAAATTTGTAAACTAATAAGCTTTTGTTTTATTTAGTTTTTAATAAATAATATGTGTCCTCATATTTAAGTGGTGATTAGTGTATTAATTGTAGTAAATGGATTATTACATATAGATAGAGATATTGCAACCAGCGGTATACAGCTAAGAGCCTTACCGTAGGCAAAAATCCACACACATTAGAAAATATCTCTGAAAGTTCAATTTCTGAGGAGCAACAGTAGAGCGCAGAATCCTGGGCCTCCCACTAAAACACTTTCGTGAATAGTGGGAGTGAGAACTAGAGCGCTGTTCATAAAAATAGCCGCGCGGCCTGAAAACGGCAGTTGGGTGTGTTGCGTGGCTTACGCAACAAGTCTCAGGGAGAACCTTGAGGGAAGACAAAGACATTCTCTGTTCGTACTTGTCTCACAACTCTCTCTTAGATTTTGGGATACTTTGAGTCCTTAGAAATATACTAAGTCCTTAAAATTTCTCGTTTAAAAGGAAAGATCCTCTAAAAGCGGACAGAAACTTGAACTTCTGGAACCGGTTCATAAGAGGCCACTCTTTCGGAACTTCTCGAGCGTGCCACTCAATACACGACGTCTCTTTCCTACGGGAATATTTTCTGTGCTTCATAGAGCGAATATTTAAAGGGCGAATCTCTTATATTATTACAGAGTAGAACTCTGAAAATTGAGATACCTAAAAAGGTTTTAAAGATAGAAAATTAAAACTTAAATCTTGCCGATAATTTCGTACTTTAAAAGGAGAACTATTGTCGATCATAAATTTCCTCTAGACTAACAGAAGAACAGAGCACGCTCATTCGTGTACCTTTGTCGAGGCAGTTAGATTTTGAAAATCCCGTCTCATTGTTGGAATCTTAACTTCTTATAGGCAGTGAGGAAACTATTTCCGTAACTCGCTAAGAAAGCAGTTAAGCCTGCAAACGAGTACAGAGAATATTTCTCCATGTTTCGAGGGTTTCTCGAGAGCTTCTCTACCCAGGTAGTTGTTTCACACCTGTAGTACGAGGGCGACTCGACTCTGGTTTTCTCGTAAGCGGGCGAATACAAGAGAAGCGTCTCATGGACCACTCTTTACCTGATCGATTCTTTTATGACGATCATTATTATTACGTATTGTATGCCTAATTGGTTTATTCTCTTAAAATAATCGGTCGTAGCTACCGTATGCTGATTGGCTAATCCTAAAGGTCCTTTGCTGTGCAAGCAGCTGTTTTGGAAATTGACGAAGATTTAAAGGGCGATAGCCTATGATGAAAATATGATGTCCGTATAGGAAAATATAGAATATCGTTTCGTGTACCCACATGTGAAATGGAATATAAATAGGATAGAGAGAGATAGAAAGATAGAAGATCTCAGATTTGAGAGGTATAAATTCTAAGAGTAGATTTTAATTACGCCAACGAGCGATTTATATGGTTAGCAAAGCCGAGAGCTTAAAATGAGAAAGAGATAGAGATAAGATATTTAAATAAGTGTATAAATTCAAAGAATATATTTTAATTACGCCAAGCAGCGATTTATATGGTAAGGCTAGCCAAGAGCTTAGAATAGAAAAACACGCGTGTTATCCATAGATGTTATTTTCTTTATTTGATCGAGAAATTAGTTCTTAATTTTAGCTAGATGCCAGAGATAATTATGTAAAAATAGTTTAGACTAGGTCGAATTGAATAACCGCCTGCATTGATAAATGAAACCTTATTTCTTCTCCATGCATAATCCTTCTTTTGATTGAAATTATTTAAAAAATTAAAAAATTGTTACTAAAGATAACTTAGCCAAAATCCGGCAGTTAAAATATACAGATGTTTCCGTTTCTGCATCTTCAAGAATAAAAAGAGTATCAATAAAGATTCTTCTTACATCCTCTATGATTCTAGCTACAGCAATTAGTAGAATTTAACTGAGAATCAGTTATATTTTACTAATTCAAATTTAGAGACAGACGATGTATAACTGTTTAATATCCTTTGTTAAAATATATATATTTGGGTTCTGGAACGGTATGCCTCAAACTCATTTTCGTATCGTTAATAACACTATTAGAAAAATGACCTACGTTACGTTGAATGCGACTCATCATTTCGAAAGTATTTTTTTAGCTTGAGCACGAATCTGCCCTCACTTTTTGCCATCAGGTATAATTTAATCAATATTTGCAACTATTTTTATGATAAAAAAATGTTTACCAATTTTGTTATGGGTTGAACCTAAAACATTTTAGACATACGCTATATCATTTCGGTACGTTTCTAATGCAGATTTAAAATATCACGGGCTTTTAAAATAGCTGTTATCATACTGGAAAGGGTTATAAAGTAAGGAGTCGATATTATGGGGATGGCTTTTTTTCCTCTTAATAAGAGGTTTCTCGAAGCGAGGTCGTTCTTCCGAATAAGGAGGACAGGCCCACACCACGTGAATAATGTCTTCGTCGATATCAGTACAGTAAAGGCACTTGCTGAAATCTGTAAAGTTCTTCCTAAATAAACTGTATGGTAATGAATAATGTGCGATCGGTGGTTTATTGCCCCCAAAATAATGGTGATTTCCCCTCGAAGAGTAGAGTATACACACATTATACGTATTTATATACGTATATGCATGGGTATATGTATATTGATAGGTTCTATGGGCGCCAGCCAGGCCCGTTATCACGAAAGAAAAGGAAGAATAGATCATTAAATTGCCCGGCAGTTTTAGAGTTAATTTCATTTAATTTTACCTAAAACATAAAAGAAAACTAAAGAAACATGGAATCTCAGGGGCGGTTCTTTAAGTCACAACGGCAGTAATACATATTATATAGGCAGAAGACACTCCGGCTTTTTTTTTATTTATGCCCTGAAAAAAATGAAGGCTTTAACATCGTTATGGCTTTCCCGACAGATTATACACGGCAATAACTAGAACACGTTGAGAATTACCAACTAAAATTATAAGGAGAACTCGAAAAAAGGACTCCTCCGCGACCACGTGATCGATAACACTGACTCAATTTTATTATGTACAAATTTCTTAGTGGCAAAAAAAATTAACATAAATGCACTGGAAAGAAGAGGTCAATCGAGGCAATGGATAGCTTGGAGCAAGATCATCAAGTCCGAAACTACAATTTCCCCATTACGTTGCTTGCCAAGTAAACAAAAGAGTTACCTCCGAATACAGGATTTCGATGTCGTTTTTTTTGCACGTGTCGCCAGTCGAAGACCAAGAACGAAAGTGACAGATTCATGCGAGGCACCAAGACCGTGAACTCGAAGGGTGCTCGCATGAAGACGCGTTCACATACATAAAGGCACTGCGCAACTGCTGGGGAAGCTATGAACTAAACTAATCGTAGACTAACTGATTTCGGTGTAACTGATTTTCGTGACAATATTCGTAAAAATATTAACATAAATTCAGTAGGTACTATTGAGACCACGATATTCTACGCTAAATCCTAAAGTTTACATCGGAAATCGAAGTTTACAGAGTTTCAGACTACAGTGCGCCTAGTAGAGGAACTGTGAACTAAACATTTACTAACTGAAACTAAGAACTATTTTTCGCATCAACTACATAGGCGTAATAAAATTCTCGTATCCATATAAATCTAAGTATAAATCTCTATCATAAGCTTAATGAACTTGAGCGGAATCAAAGTTTCGGAGGACTTGGAATGTTTCCAAACTTTTCGAGCTTCGAAAATTAGGGCAGTAAATTCAAAATTATAACGGGATAAAATGTGAAGTATTAACCAAACATTTCATGGTATCTTCTGTCCTTCACAACCATTATTTGACCGACTATATAAATAAAACACGAACTAACAGATAGCAACAAGTGACTTTAATGAATTTTTAACCGAATAATATTTTGATTTAGGTTAAAGAAAATAAGTAAATAAAAGGATCGATTTTTGCACCTAAGACTCTTGCTCGAGACGATTCAGACTTAATCTGAACGTTTTCGTTCCGCTAAGTGTGACAACTGATCTAACCTCGACCAGACGGGAACGCACATGCGCATGAAAAGTCTTTAGTTGGTGCGCTGAACCATCAATTGCAATTATAAATATACATATATACAAGAATGGGTATAATTAAGACAATAACATTCCTGGTCAAATCTAAAATTGTACGACGGTGCATGGTTACCACATTTTACAATTTACGTAATTTGATTTTCGGTAACAAGTACTCCATGATCGATTCGACGACCAATGAGCTCACATTCATCAGGTTTCCGATCCCTTTATTACAGTTTGAGGATCGTGACGTCACGTGTCCTGGTATTATGGCGCTTAACTGGCGTCCCTGGTTACTGATAAGTTGAGTTTAGTAACACCAGAGCCGTGGTTGCTAGTGTGACGTCACGCCTTCGTGACATGGCGTTAGAGGATGACAGAAGATGGCGACTCAAGCCTGGTTGCTATAGAATCGTTAATAGTGAGTTTATCATGACGTCACGTCTCGGTGACATGGCGTTGAAAGACCAATGGAAGATGGCGGCCAGGTACGATGGTTACTAGACAACTTGAAGTGACAGGTGAGCCAAATTTTTACCCTGTCACAAATGATTTGATCTAATTCTGGCGATAGTTACTTTATCCCTACTTCAAGCCTTGCAATTAATAAACCAAGGTTTTTTAGTTTCTAGAAAGTAATGTAGTGTTTTCCCGTGCTTTCACTTTTCTTCCGCCAAATATGGTTCGAACGTTTAAAAGCACTATTATAAGCTAAATGGTACAGATCAGAATATGGAATTAGGTAATTTAATTGCACGCCATCCTCTATTGCCCTTTTGGCTAAACTATCAACTATCTCATTCCCGATAATTCCCTTATGGCCGGAAATCCAAACTAGTTTAATATCCAAATTTTCGTTGTTTGATAAATACAGAAGGTTATATATTTTGTATATTAAATACGAGGCGGAACCCAGGATATTGAAACCTTGGCATGCCTCAAACACGCTCCTTGAGTCTGTAAATATGGTAGCTTTCTCTATAAGATTGTTTATAATATATTCCATGGCCTCACAGAGTGCCATGCATGTCAGTAAAGAAGAAGATTCTGTCATCCATGGTTTTGGAGAACAGCCGCTGGAAGTCATCGTTTGAAGATCTATTATTCAGTAGCATTCTACTTGTTTGTATATCTATGGACGTTCGTGAGAACTGTCTATTGTTGATATTGTAATCAAACAAGAAATTTAAAGGGGTTGCTGAGCAATAAGTAAGAGATTGATAGTCTTTCAATTGTGGATTTTGTTTGTAAGTAACATACAACAGTAGAAGTAGGAAATATTATTTCATGTTAATTGGGACAAAGTTTTCTGAAACGTAAGAAAATAGGTTTTTCAGTACATCGTGTACTGGATGTCCAACAACAGAGAACGATCTAAGAAAGAATCTGTCCGTGATTAGTCGAAATCTGTTAAAGAGTGAGAATTCTTTTAGTTCGGCTTGAATAACATAATTAGGCGAATAAATGCGGTAACCCAGAATAATCCTCAAGAATTTATTATGTAAAATATTCAATGTTGTATACCATCCATCATCGTAGATAGACAGATTCCCTAGAATAAAGCCTCTGGTCTAGGAAGAATATGATAGTTGTCCAGAACGAAGCACGCGTTATCCGGAATTATATTTAAATCAGAAAAAATTATGAATTGGGATTTCGTTGGTGAGATTGAGAGACCCCTGTTCCTTAGGTTGTTATTTAAGCGATTTAGGCTATATTGCAGAACCCGCGGATTCTAGGATTTTACATAGACTATGTAACACTAGGGTAGTCCAAAAATGCATTGCAAAATTTTGTTTCACCCTACAGGGCAAGGCCCCCGCCCCCCAAAAGTTTCCATTTCCGAAGAAAGAAAATCCTGAATTTTTTTTTCGAAATTCGAATATTAACACGTGCCACCGGGCACATCAAAATCCCATTTGATTAACATGGGGAAATTTTGGATTTTCGAAAAATTGAACTATGAAATAAAACCATACTAATAACTTTCATTTTTAACCCACCCTCACCCCTCCCCCAAATGTAGTTTTATCATTTTTGGGTTATATTTGGGGCGCTGTGGGGGGGGGGGTGGTACGGGTGGGTTAAAAATGAAAGTTATTAGTATGGTTTTATTTCATAGGTACTTCTCTTAAATATCTACAAAACTTGGCACGTTTCGATCAAACCCTGGAACATGAGTTCAATTTTTCGAAAATCCAAAATTTCCCTATGTTAATCAAATGGGATTTTGAAGTGCCCGGTGGCACGTATTAATATTCGAATTTCGAAAAAAAAATTCGGGATTTTCTTTCTCCGGAAATGGAAAATTTTGCGGGGGGCCTTGCCCTCTAGGGTGAAAAGCATTTTTTGGACCTCCCTAATGTAACACCTTATGTAGACATGTATGGCAAGCCTTTTCAAAAGTAAAGGGTCCTCTATTGTAAACATTAATTCTAAAGGGCACTTGTCGATTTGTAGTGAGGTTGTAAATAAATTTACAGATTTTCCTGGGAATACCTAGATTAATCATGTCTTTAAACAAAACTTCCGGAACAACATCGTTGAAAGCTTCTTTTATATCTAGGAAAAGACAAGCAGAATAGGCATCAATTGCATGGCTGTATGAAGCTCTGTGGATAAAATGGCTAGACTATTAGCGCAGGATCGTCCTTTCTTGGAACTAAACTGTGTTGGAGGGAGTAAGTGGTTCTGTTCTAACCAATTATTAAAACGCGTTTAAATCAATTTTTCCATCAATTTAAGGAAACAGGAGGCCAAGGAAACCGGTCTAAATTTGCCTCCGTGTTTTGGAAGGAGAAAAATTAGAAATTCTTTCCAAGTTTCTGGGAATAGATCCTTATCTAGTATAAGGTTATATACCAGTGAGATACGTTCGAGCATGGGAGTTGGTAAATTTTGAAGTACCTCAAAGCTTATCTTGACAAGACGAGGTGAGGATTTGGCTTTTGAATTTTTTTAAGGTATAAGTTACTTTTTCTATCATTAAATAGAGAATTTTGGAGCTCCGGCACGTCAACATTGATTTTTCCAGCATTAATGATAAGTTGTTCCATATCTTCCTCCATTTGGGAAACGACCTCTAAGTTGACGGGACTAGTGATAGGTGAAGGGGGGTTCATTTTCCTGTATTTAAAACCATTAATTTTTGACTAGACGTTGGTCAAAGAAATGCCGAAAGACAGAGTTTTACAGTTATTTTTATGTGCAGAATTTAATTCCTGTCGACAAGTACTCCGCTTAAATTTCTTAAGGTTATATTTGTGCGAGAAAAATTGATAGTATGGGCATAGGATGTCCATTTCAGTTACCATTGGGTAATGATCACTGCTCATTTGGTCCACTAAAGTCTTCCAGCTACACCTTCCGCTTGAATCATTAGAAACTATTGTAAGATCAATGGCTGATTTAGGTTGGTTTGGTCCTGTAAGAAGGGTGGAAACTCCTGTATTGAGAATCTTATAATAAAAATTATTAACCGCCTCATAAGGATTGATGCCTTCCGGACAGGAATGGCCACAACCCCACGAGGTATGGTGGCAATTGAAATCACCTGCTAGAAAGATATTTGAATGGTTGACATCAGATTTAAAAAAATCATACCAATCAATTTCGTGGACTCCAGCCCTGGGATTCCGATATACATTAGCAATCAGTAAAGGAATAAGATCCGTTGGTATACTGACAGCCAAGGTGTCTAGTTTATCCTCAATATTGTAAATAGTTGCAAGTTTGAATGGTATGTCATTCTTGATTGCAATTAGCATAATTTTATCTAAACAACCTTTGTTATTAAAAACACTACGGCAGTTCCATTGCAGGATTTCTAGTTTAGATAGTTTAACCATAGTGATATAAAAAAAGAGTACTTGAAGAAGGGTGAGGAAATTTATTCAATCGCCTCTTTGCGATTGAAATACTGACGAAGGTGTTGCAATTGGAGATAACAGTTGAAGAGTGCCCACTGTAGAAAGCATTCGTCCAAACTGTGTGACAAGGTGGGTCAAGAAAGAAAATATTTGGGTTAAGGTCTGAACAAAAATTTGGTGGAAAGTTAGGGGTTTGGGTTGGAATGGATTGAGGAAATGTATAGTTAGATTGCAGGTTAGCCGGCATGAATTCCAGAGGAGGATTAGAGGTGTCACTTCTGAAGTCAGATCCAAAAGAAACAGAGGAGCAATTGTTTGCTGAAGGTGACAGGTTCGATGGCCTTGAAGCCAAAATATGGGGTCTCGTAGAGTTACTCCTGAGTTGTTGGGTAGATTGATTTGAAAATTGTTTTGTATTACCCCGAAGGGAGTTCATGACCGGAACTTTTGGTTTAGAGGCACATTGTTCATAAGAAAGATTAGCTGTGTTGTATCATTGATTTGGGCCAGGTCCTAGAGTAGAGTCCAAGTCAACATCTCCAAGAAGAGGAAAGTTGGAATAATTCAGATGAGGCATGCTTGCCATTATCGTCGAAGTAGAAGGTTTAGAAGATTTAGGGCCGGTTCCACCAACCTCGGTTAAATCATTGGTTAACTGATGGCCGGTTAAAGTTAACGCCATATTTAACCGTCGATTATCTTTTTGCGCGTTCCACCACATTTTTCATGGGCTAACGGTTAGCAAAGCAAAATGGCTGTGCTTGCCAAAATCAGCTGAAGTCCACGCCACACTCATGCCGCACTAACCTAGAAAGTGAAAGTTGTTTATGTTTGGTCGTTTTGCTCGCGTTACAGTAATTTTATCCATTTTGTTTCTTCTACGTGTTAAAATGGCAGATAAACAAGCGAGATCGCCTAATTTTCTTCCCGCGAAAAAAAAAACACTTTTAAGAATAGTTACGAAATATAAAGGTGTTATTGAAAATAAGGAAACTGACGCCGTCAACACAAAAGTGAAAAATAGTTGCTGGGAAAAGGTAGCAACAGAATTTAATTGCACCGAAGGTAGAGTGCACCGTGATGCGAAAAGTTTGAAAAGCTTATGGGAGAATTTGAAGAGGAGCACGAAGAAGCACTTTGCCGCAGTCAAAAAGCAAGTGCATCTAACAGGTAAGATGCAATCAATGTACTTTTGGTAGATTTTTATTAATATTTCTGCTTGAAATAAGAAATCGTTCGTTTTAATACTTGCTGTATTTCTTTTTTTTCAAACAGGAGGTGGGCAAGTCATAATTTCAGCAAGCCGAAAAAAAGCCCAATTATTTGAGCATGTGAAGCCGCTTATAGAAGCTTCGGTAACGGTTTTACCGAGCCCGTTTGATTGTAATTATATACCAGGTTTGCAAATACACATTATTTGACAGTTTTATATAAACTGAAACTGTGTGATTATTTCTATTAATTTATGTATTTATTGCAGCGCTAGACGATGCTGCTTACGAAAAACTCCAGAATCAAAATTTTATGGAGAGCATGGAAGGAAGTGGAGAGGATGAAGTGGTCCACTTGGGAACAGACCAGGTAAATAATCTCCTTTTTGAACTGAAATGTTTTCTTTTAAATTCGTCTTTGATTAAAAAATGCATGTGTTGCTTTGGACAAAAATGCAACTGCTTGTTTGAAAATTCAACAAATGCATAATTTTTGGTTGACGATTCTACTGTTTTATTGAAAATTTTATTTTTTTGTAGAAAGTTTACTTTTTGTTCAAAAATTCATATTTTCTTGTTGAAAAGTGAACTTGAAACTCTCTTGGATGAAAATTCAACTATTATTTTAAAAATTGTTTTTTTTTTATTGAAAAATGCACCTGTTTTGGTAAAAATTTAATCTTTGTTGGATAAAAGAAAACACTATTTTGAAGCATATTCAACAATTATTTCGGAAAATTATTCTTTTTCGTTGAAAATTCGACTGTTTTTAAAAAAGGTGTGTTTTTGATTTAAAATATTCATATGTTAACATAAAACATCTTGCCTTGTCGAAAATGCAACAAAATTAATGGATTCAAAATAAATTATAACTTTGAATTGATCAAAAGAACTATTCAAAAGGAAACAATTTTAAATGCTTACATTCGCTATTTTATTTTCACTTTCAGGATGTGCAGAATGTATCACCCGGGCCGTACTGTGAGGAAAGTAATTCCCTTCCGACGGAAGGAGAAGCAGGCCCAAGTATAATGCATCGTGTGGAAAGTAAAAAAATGTTGAGCCAGCAACAATTACGTTCTATTTTAAATAAAGGAATAGTCGCCAAAAATAGTCAAAATAGGATGGAAAACGAGGAACGAGCCCAAACTTTCGTGGATGTTGCAAAATCAAAAAAGGAATTGGCCGACCTGATGAAAATTAAAATGTTGAAGAAGATGGATTTGGAGAAACAAACTTTGCTTATTCAGCTGGAGAAGGAAAAAATACAACTCCAATTGGTGCGAGAACAGGCGAGAGGACTCAACCTTGAGTAACTGTACAATATTTCGGAAGTATTATGAGTAGAGACGTAAATTCCATGAGAAATTTTTTAATTTCATGGAATTTGCGCACTCACTGAAGTAAATTTCATGAGAATTGAGATAATTCTCATGAAATTTACGTCTAGTCATAGCAATAATGTTTTGTCTATAGTTTATAAAAGTTTTATATATTTTATGTGATAGAAGTAGAGACGTGAATTTCATGAGAAATTTTTTAATTTTCATGGAATTTGCGCACTCACTGAAGTAAATTTCATGAAAATTGAGAAAATTCTCATGAAATTTAGGTCTAGTCATAGCAGTAATGTTTTGTCTATAGTTTATTAAATTTTATGTATTTTATTACAATTTTAATACACTTAATACAAAATTACAAACAAATCAAAGAATGGTACATGTTTCTTTAAAAATAAACAATAATAATTTTAATACATATAGTTTCTGATCGCAAGGAAGAAAGATAAGTGTAGAAAATGATGAATTAAGACTTTAAGTTGGAATTGGATTGGCACTTTGGTTCTGAAAAAAGTGACATGCCCTTAATCTTCAATAGCAATAAGATAGGACGTTCATTAAAAACGTTAGTCCCCATCCTCCTCCAAGAGGCTGCAAATACAAATTATTCAATTGTTATTCACGATTTAAAATCGTCTGAAATGCTATCATGCACGTGAAGAAAGAAATAATCACCTTTGGAAGTAATCATGAATTAATTCATTTCTCACTGTATACTCATCTTGAAGTCCCTCATCAACATTAATATTTCCCATTAAAATGAGATCCTTGAGTGGTGCTGGTAAAATTACATCTGGATCGTCCAGTGGTTCCTCTCCTCCAGCTTGACGGGCTATATTATGTAGCACAGCCGTTGCAACAATTATTGGCAAAACATTGGCAACTTTAAATCGCATGCCTAATGCCATAATTGGAAATCTCCTTTTTCAAACTCCAAATGTACGCTCCACCGAGTTACGTGTTTTTATGAGCGACTCATTGTATAATTGTTCTGCAGGAGTGTTTGGTGCATTTAAAGGTGTCACTAATAATGACTTTAGAGGATATCCACCATCACCTATGAGCAGCGCTTTACCAAACAGACCTGCTTCAAACATAGCATTTATCCTTGAGTTGCTGAAGATCGTGCTATCATGCACGGATCCTTGCCATCGTGCAACGATGTCTATAATTTCTAAATTTGCATTAGTAACCGCTTGTACATTTATTGAAAAATATCCTTTTCTGTTCCTAAAGGTCTCAGCATTTTCTCCACCTGCAAATAATATTTTATGAATTACTATTACGATTATTTAAAAATTATGTGGTTCAAGTGCAACTATTTGGTAGAAAACTGAACAAATTTGTTGGAAAAATAATCCTTTTTGGTTGAAAATTCCTATGGATGTATGTAAATATTGTCTTACCAAAGGATTGAACTTTGATGTGTGTGCAATCAATACAACCAACAACTCTGGGAAATCGAGCGATAGTATAAAATTGCTGTTACGCTTCTCGTATCTCTTCTAAAGTAGATGGGCACTTAATATATTCAGGTCGAAAGTCTAGAAATTGCTACTGACACCTTGTGCGTAATTCTGTGGGCACTTGTCTTGCTGACACCAGAAAAGTCTCCTGCAGCCAACAAATGCGATCCAGTTGCATATAACCTCAAAGTTAGCAGTAACTGTATGATCGGTGGTATTGCATTATTCCTAACAATGGACATTAAATTGGATTATCAAAATACATGTTGTATAATTTTTATAAACTATTCTTTCAATTAATAAATATAACTTTCTGTTGCGTGCGATAATGCTCCTTCAGTTTGATTTAGCAGATTACTAACACAAGCTTTTGTTAAGCGTAACCTCGGGTGAAAATGAATTTCGTCGAAATTATCAAAAAAATTCACTCTTTCTTTAAAAATTCTCGG
>CAKNWW010340574.1:0-15006 GCA_932074435.1 Andricus kollari | reverse complement strand
GAATAGATTATCCTCTGAGAATGTTGTAAAGTTTTCTTAACTTTTTTAAACACTTTTTTGTCTATAAGAAACGACTTTCTTGCATCTAATAACTGTTTTGGAGTAGAAAGAAGTAAAAAGAAGCAAAATTATCAAATCTGATTTTTTAATTTTGGTTTTAATTTCGGGAGAAAAGAGAGAGCTGTTTATACGATAAAAAAATATATATACACACCAAAAATTGCAAAAAGAAAGGCGTCTCTTACGTTACGATGTTCTTCAAAGAGTTAATCGGAATTTCAAAAATATTGAAAGCCTTAACAGTTGAGACAATTGAAATTTTTAGTATTCCGTATATTGCATAATTTGAAATGTAAAGCTATGTATTTAACTATGAATTTCAAAAATATTGCAAGCCTTAACAGTTGAGGCAATTGCAATTTTAAGTATTCCGTATACTGCATAATTTGAAATGTAAAGCTATGTATTTAAATATGCACTAATTTTGAATGAAAGGTATTTTATAATTTTAGATTGAAGCATATCAAATTATTTAGCTGCAAAGTGAAAATTCCTTTTGGTGAGGAAACACCTACTTTTTTTCGTGGTCGCTCAAGATCAATTTTGTTCAAAGTGCTTCTCTTTGGGTAAATTGATTCTATTATTGTTTTTTATTTCGTTCTATCGCTCACGGATTGTATTTCTCACAGAAAAATATTGAACTCTGTTTTTTTAACATTTACAAAATAATAATTAAATTCACTCAGGGTAATTTTTATAATATCTTTTAAAGGAGGTACAGTAGGGAGAATCAAGTATGAAAAAGATGCAACAAAGGTACAGCGTAGACGAAAATTCTACTGACTATTACGCGAAAATTACGCGTTAGTACACACTATTACGGGTAATAATCGCGTTATTATGCATTTTTACACATTATTACGCGATTATTACGCGAGAAGTGTACGGAGTAATACGCGAGTGAATACTTCCTTTGATGGCATATCTATTTTGCTTGTTGGAATT
Organism: Andricus kollari; assembly: GCA_932074435.1. Taxonomy (NCBI): domain Eukaryota; kingdom Metazoa; phylum Arthropoda; class Insecta; order Hymenoptera; family Cynipidae; genus Andricus; species Andricus kollari. The sequence continues at coordinate 14,001 of CAKNWW010340574.1, read as the reverse complement.
AATACCCGTACAGTAATACGCGAGGAGCTACAACAACAGGCAAAGCAGTTGTGCTTACCAATAAAGTAATAGTGGCATATTTTACATTTATTTTTACATTATTTATTTATTATATATATATATATATTATTTATTATATTATTTATTTATTATTTTACATTTTCATACGGTTTGTGTCCATCATGCTGGATTTCTTTTTTTCGTATGGGTATTTAGAATCTTTCTACATTTTTTAATACTCGGCGGTGATTCACTAACTCGAATATTCATACGGCGGTTGGTAGCCATAGTATGGTATTATTTTTCGTTTAATACAAATTTGCAGTCGGTCGGAGATGAAACAATTAATCAGGCAATTTATTGCAATTATACAAAAACTTGCGTCATTGCATTTGTAAGTGAAATAGACTGTTATAATCTGGCATATGAGCGAGTTGACAAAATGTCATAAGTGTTTGTCAAATAAAATTATATTAGGATGAATAGTGTAATGTTGTTAGCCGGCTAACAAGGGCTTGTGATTTAATTGTGACATATATCTTCCTTTTAGAAATTTAAGATTATTCAAATTTAATTTAATGCAATCTAAATTTATTCATATTTACAAAAGTTTATATTCTATTCCATGATTCCGAATATCTGCCAATTTCTAACATAAAGATAATGTAATAATTAAGTCATAAGGCCGTTAGCCGCGACCAACAACATGACACTAATTATCGGAATGCAATTTGGTTTTACAAACACTTCTGCTAATTTGTCACCTCGCTAATATAACACATTTAAATTAATTAATGTTACTTATATAGGAAATGACGCAAAATTTCTTTATAATTTAAATAAATTGCAGTATTAATTTTTTCGTCTCTGGCTGACTGCAAATGCACTATTCACTTGTTATAAACGAAAAAAAATACCATACTATTAGCCGTTCTATTGAAATAACTTTAAATACAAATGCTTGAAGATAAATATTATACATATTGAAAAAAAGGTATGGCAACTTTAAAATTTAATTGAATAGACAGACATGTCCCATAATATTATCTACCTTTTAACTCGTAGGAGGCACAACGAGAAGCACACTGATGCGAACTCGCAGGAGTGGCGATCGAGAATTCCGAAAAACTGCGTTACGTACTTGAACGCTCGCTTACCATGAAATCTTGATTTTATTAAATTAATACCTCATTTTTAATTTTTATTAACTTTTCTTCAATTATGTCGAGGCACAAACATATGGAATACAACACTCAAACAAATTTCTGGTTATATAAACCAGAATTCTGGTTAAATATGCCCTTAGTATTTTTTCTGGTTAGACTAACCATAATTATGGTTGAATTAACCAGAATTTCTGGTTAGTCAATCGGAATCCTGGTTAAGTCAACCATTATTCTGGTTAGCCTAACAAAAAAAAAATAGTAAAGGCATATTTAACCAGAATTCTGGTTGACATAAGCAGACATTTTTTTAAGTGAAGAGTAAAAAATGATAATTTTAAAGCCTTCCTTTTAAAAATAAAAGTTTGAGAAAAACTTTGAATATTTTTCAGAATTTGAATGGCACTAATCGATCTTACATTAAATGATACATAGGTCTTAGGAAAGCATATTCACTAGGGTGGTCCAAAAAACGCTTTTCACCACCGGGCACTTCAAAAATCCCATTTAATTAGCATGGGGAAATGTGGATTTTCTTAAAATTGAACTCATACTTCAGGGTTTGATCGAAACGTGCCAAGTTTGTTAGAGATTTAAGAGGAGTACCTATGAAATAAGACCATTCTAATAACTTTGATTTTACCCCCCCCCCCAGCACCCCCAATATGACCCAAAAATAAAAAAACTACATTTTTACGTATAATTGTTACCCAATTTCCGTCGTCTTTTTTATACAAATAATTACTAATGGACGATCTAAATATTTCCCATGACTCTTCAAACAATTTTTTATTGTTTAACCAAATTTAACTCATTTAAACAATTATTTATTCCCAAAAAATGTAAAAAGCAATCGTATTTTCTGATTCAAATGTAATAGTTTGTCATTGTTTGGAGAAGTAAATTTTTCAAAAAAAATGTAATTATTTAAACAATGACTTATTGTTTATTCTCAACATTTTTAAAAATTGACCCAGAGATGTCCAGTTTTTTCTCAAATTCGTATCCTATGCTACTTTTCGTTGAATAATTATATAATTTTGATACATATCTTTTAACGTTTAATAAATTTCTATTTGTTTAAACAATTATGATTTGCTGAAGCAGTTTTTTTTCGAAAACTATAAAAAAATGAAATGAAATAAAAAGCATAAATTTATTTTTCTGACTGTGGAGTGTATAGAAAGAATATATTAACCATTTTTTAATTGTTTAAACACATATAATTAGTTTAAGCAATTACTTTTCCAAAAATACTTTTAAAATCGTATATTCTGAATTAAGCATAATATTGAATGATTTCGAGGAGTAGTAAATACTGTTTAAAACGTCGTGTTATTGTTTAAACAATATTTATTTGTACAAAAATATTAAGAAAGTAATAAAAATACACATTTACCATTTAAGTTTTATTATGACTTTTATGATTTATTAAATGATGCGCCAAAAAAGATGTAAACCATCCATGCTCAATTTGAATGAAATTAAAGAAAAAAACAATAATTTATTGTATAAACAATAACATAAAGTTCTCAGCTGAATTTAATACTCCTCGAAAACATTCAATATTATCTTTAATTCAGAAAATGCGATTTTAAAAATATGTTTGGAAAAGTAATTGTTTAAAAAAATTATATTTGTTCAAACAATTAAAAATGGTTAATATATTCTTTCTATACACTATTCAGGCAGGAAAATAATTATATGTATTTTATTACATTTCATTTTTTTAAAGTTTTCGAAAAAATCTGCTTAAGCGAATCAAAATTGTTTGAAGAAATATAAATTTATTAAACCTGAAAATATATGTATCAAAATTATATAATTATTCAACGGAAAGCAGCATAGGATACCAATTTGAGAAGAAACTGGACATCTTTGGGTCAATTTTTAGAAATGTTGAGAATAAACAATAGGTAATTGCTTAAATAATTACATAATATTTTAAAAAATTACTTCTCCAAACAATGATAAACTATAACATTTCAATCAGAAATTACGCTTATTTTTTACATTTTTTGGGAATAAATAATTGTTTAAATAAGTCACATATGTTTAAGCAATTAAAAATTGTTTAAAGAGTCATGGAAAATATTTAAATGGTCCATTAGTAATTATTTGTATGAAAAAGACGACAGAAATTGCTAAAAAGTAACAATAGTACGTAAAAATGTAGTTTTTGATTTTTGGGTCATTTGTGTAGTGCTGGGGGGGGGGGGGTAAAAATTAAAGTTATTAGCATGGTTTTATTTCATAGGTACTCTTCTTCAATGTCTAAAAAAACTTGGCACGTTACGATCAAACCCTGAAGTAAGAGTTCAATTTTTCGAAAATCCAAAATTTCTCCATGTTAATTAAATATACATATATTCGATATTCGAATTTCGAAAACAAAAAAATTACAGTTTTTTTTTTCTCTGGAAATGGAAACTTTTACTTGCCCTTTAGGGTGAAACAAAATTTTGCCATGCATTTTTGGACCACCCTGATATTCACATTTTAAATTATTTATAATTTTTAAAGTGATAACGAGCTACGGCGCGTATGGAAAAATTTCGTGGCGTTGTACCGTTTCTGTCTAGTCCGCCTTGAGTCGACACTGGCGCGCCACAGGCTGACTGTCCAGTGGCTAGACTGAGATGTAACGCTCGGATCGACTAGCTTATACACAGATCGGTTATTTTGATAAAAAATAATTAATAATTAAATCATTTAATTATTTTTAAGCCATAAAAGTCCAATATATAGATTTTGCAGTTAATTACAAACATATGAAAAGTTTTTGTGCAGAAAAAAATAAAGAAATGAGCTATGAAATAATGATTGTTTATTATTATTGCAAATAATTAATTAGTTAGGCTTCTTTTATTTATTTTTTTATTTTTTATTTATCAATCTTCAAATCTATTTAATTATCACTTACGCAACAAATAAATAACTAAAATAAATTAAATAAATCATTTATAATAATATTTGATTTTCTGGAATATCATCAATATTATACATAGGTATTATACATATTAAAATTATTATAAATATAATATAAATTTATTATAACTTTACTATATAATTCAATTGAAAGAAAATGTTTTTAAACATTCTTAAAAAAATCGTTCTTAAAAATACAGTTCTTGTATTAAGATTTCGATCACCTTCAACAATTATTGTTTACTATCTTAAATATATAATAGCGTACAGTTAATTATTGCTTGAGCATTTGTGCAATTGTGTATTGCAATTTCGTAAATCTTTTATTCAAAAATGATTATTTTCTCAATTCACCTCTGTAATTTTTGTTAAGTCCAATCTGTGATTCTACCTGGAAACTAGCTTCTCACGTAGTATATTCTCTCGAAAAGGTCACAAATATCTCTATTAGAGCTCAATGGCCGAGTAATTTAATAAGCTCTCTAACGGTTTTGAAAAAACTTTCTCGCTCCATTTTTGAACGAGTAATCATGTTTCAAAGTGAGCATTGATTTTTCATTGTATTTTCGCTGATCGTACCGACAATTTCAGACGGAAGTGTATAGGAATAATATTTTTGTTTATAAAGGTTGCGAACTTCAATTACACTTTAGAATGTTATTCATAGAAATAAATTAAAAATTAATAATAATAGTAAGTACTTAATCGTTTTGCTTCATTTGACGACATTCTTTAGTCATGCTTTTCTTCCGGGTAATCTGCAACTCCAATCACTCCACAAACAATCCGACAACACTCACAAACAATCCCATTACACTAAGAAAGAATCCTACAACAGTAAAAAAGAATCTCACAGCAATAATACTCCAAAGCAATCCCACAAAAATCATAATCGCACCTGCGAACGTACTATTTTCGCGTCGGTTTACTTCTATCCCGCATGGAAGCTAGTAAAAACTGAGAGCTGTTAAAATGAACTAAGGGCCCAATCCTAGGTTCGTGACACCCCTAAGCAGGTATTGGGCCTGTGACAGGGCAAATTTTGACTTACCCGTCACTTAAATTTTGAATTCCCGCGCCAGGGGTTTGAAAATAGTTTTTTTTCTCAATCCACCTACCAAGAGCGAAAATCACCTCGGCCAAGAGCGTTAATCAGAAACTGTAATTCATGATCCGATATTTGTATGCTTTCATGTTAAATAACATCCATCTGTCAAATTGAGTTCGACAACAACAACACCCTGGTAGTCAGAGAGCGGTCGTCGAATAAGAAGTCATCAGTACCTACTAATGCACCCTGGATAAACACTTATCACTAACAGTATTCCAAGCGTCCCACGTTCCCATGGTAACGGGCTACAACCCAAGGTGGCAGGCCATGAACGCTCCGTATAACTAGCACCGTATCTGGCCGTCATCCCCACCGGTCCTTGAGTGTCATGTCAGCGAGGCGTGACGTCACAAGAGCATCAAGTTCAAAAAAGCCAAGGTTGGCGAGGTGAAGCAGAGGGTTCCTTACCTTACCTTGGCTCGATTTAGTTCAGGATACGAGTCCTCGATCCTATCGAATGAGGCACTCCCTTGATGTCCAAAAAAAGTTTTTTTTTTGTTGGTGAAAATTAGCACAGATGTAACCTCCGGAAGCTACGACCACGATCGTTCACCGAACGATCGATCCCGACGCGACCGGAGGTGATACGTCATCCGACTCGTCACTTCCTGCAACACCAGAAGACGATCGAGTCGCGAAATCACAAAAAAAAACAATTAAATTGGGACTTGAAGAGCCACTGACTTGAATTTACGCAAAATTGATCTCCCATCATTGCAACCCCGAAAACCAGTCACCTAGCCTACACCTTGATAGATCTACTAGGACACTCGTTCGTGGTGAGTTGGTCCCCAAGATCCTGGATACCCTGGGCAAAGATTTAGATAGCTCTAGGAAATCTTCAATGATATTAGCAAACGGTTCCGGAGACGAGATCTTAGGTGGGGTTGAGTTACCCTTGACTATTGACGGGATTACTAAAGTATGCGAAGTCAGGGTAGCCACGAATTTTGATACCGAGCTTGTCTTAGGCCTAGACGCGCAGTCGGATTCCGACGTGGTCTTTGCTGCGCGTTCTAAAGAAATCTGAATGAATTGTAGTGGTATGAAATCTGAATGAATTGTAGTGGTATATTAGACTTGTCGAACGAACAGGATCGGCAACTGCAAGAATTGAGTAAACGCAAAATAGTTCCCAAAAGAGAGGGTCAGTTTAACGCCACCCACTTGCTCAAGCATCATATAGACATACAGGGCCACCCACCTATAAGGGAAAGATATCGAGTTGTGTCCCCTGAAGTCCCTAAAGTACAGGAGGCCATGTACGCACAAGTGGACAGGATGCTTGCCGAGGGGGTTATTAGGGAGTCCTCTAGCGAGTGGTCAGCCCCTATAGTGATGGCCAAGAAGGGAGATGGCGGTTATCGGCTTAGCCTGGATTTTAGAAAATTAAATGCCATATCGAAGAGTGACGCATACCCCCTACCGTACATGTCGGACATACTGGGGCAGCTTCGTGCCGCCAGATTCATTTCAAAAATCGACCTTAGCGCGGCATTTAACCAGAACCCTCTGGATGACTCTTGTCAGGAATATACGGCATTTGTGGTTCCCGTTAGAGGTTTATTCCAGTTTGATCGTATGCCAGTTGGTCTGACGGGGGCTGCGGCCACCTTTCAGAGATTGATCGGCAAGATTAACACTCCCGAAATGAGACCCAACGCGTTCTCCTATCTTGACGACATCATTGTGGTCGCTGAGACATTTGAGGAGCATCTTTGTTGCCTCGAGAAGGTCCTCGCTAGAATTTCCGAAGCAGGCTTGACCATTAACCCTGATAAAAGCAAGTTTTGTTGTGCCGAAGTCCGCTACCTAGGCTTTATAGTCAACAAGCAAGGGTTGAGGCCAGACCCGGAAAAGATAGCTCCCATACTCACGTACCCAGCTCCTTGCACGGTTAAACAGCTCCGTAGATTTATGGGGTTAGCATCGTGGTACAGACGGTTCATTCCCGAGTTCGCTAAAGTGGCGGAACCCTTGACAAGACTATTCAGGCTGGATGTAAGATGGCATTGGGTTGAGGAACAGCAGGAGGCCTTCGATTGGCTGAAGGAAGCATTAACCTCTGCACCCATCTTAGCTTATCCTTCATTTGTGGATATAGAGGAGAATCTTCCACCTCCAAACGGACGCCAGTGCCACTGGTCTGGGCATGGTGCTGACTCAGGTCCAGGATGGCCAGGAGAGAGTTATTGCCTTCGCTAGCCGCACGATGTCGGCTGCCGAGCGAAACTATACAGTTACCGAGAGGGGGTGTCTCGCAGTCGTGTTAGGGATTAGGAAATTCCGAGAATACCTGGAGGGTTTCCATTTTAAAGTGATTACTGACCAGAGTAGCTTGAAATGGCTTCGTAATTTAAGAAATCCAACAGGTAGACTCGCAAGTTGGTCCCTCGAACTTCTCGAATACGACTTCGAGATAATTCACCGCAAGGGAACTTTACATCGCGTACCGGATGCCTTGTCCAGGATGTCCGAAGAAAACGAGATACCGATTTCGTCAGTTACAGAACAGGTCGACATCCGGTTAAAAGATTCAACCGATCCATGGTACACTAAGCGTTTACAGATGGTGGTGGAGCGACCTTGTGTATTCTCCGACTGGAAGGTGGAAGACGGTAGGTTATACCGGCATAGGCCGAACGAAATTACCGACCAGCTGGTTCCGGACCTGGAAGGCTGGAAGTTGGTGGTCCCCGAGGAATTTAAAACTAGGGTGCTAGAGGAGGCCCATTCTAGGCCTCAATCGGGACATTTGGGAAGGGATAGACCTTATGCGAGAGTGGCCTTGCGATACTATTGGCCTCGGCTGTACTCAGACGTCGCACAGTTTGTACGTAAATGTGACCCTTGCCAGAGGTGTAGGGTTGAAGAGGCTCGCCCGGCCGGCATGATGGGTCAACGCATCGTCGAGCAGCCCTGGGCAGTAGTAGCCGCGGACGTCATGGGTCCTTTACCTCGTAGCACCAACTGTTATAAGTACATCCTGGTTTTCCAGGACCTTTTCACCAAATGGGTGGAAGTCCTCCTGATCAGAACAGCTAACGGCCCTACGATTGGAAAGGCTTTTGAGGACTTCATCGTATCGCGCTGGAGAACTCCGAAGGTGATACACACGGACAATGACACCGAATTCACCAATAAACTTTTGGAAAACATGTGTAAGACTATCGGGATCATTCACACCACGAATCCGGTTTACCACCCACACGCCAACCCTTCCGAACGCGTCAACCGCATATTGAAGACGATGATTGTAGCTTTTCTCCACAAGAACCATAAGGAGTGGGATGCCCACCTACCCGAGTTCCGATTCGCGTATAATCTTTGAGAAATTATGCGATAAATTTGACGGGTCTTATAAAATTAAGCGCAGGTTGTCTCCCGTCGCATATATTTTGATTACCGAGGAGGGAAAATACGCGGGGAAACAGCACATTCGGCACCTCAAGCCTTATGTACAGGATATACCACATGTGACCAATAACCAGTAAGTGAACGGTAGTTATAGGGTTCACCTTATTTATTTCAGATTACCGAGCAGACGAAAACCCTATAGAAAGGATCAAGTCGCGCCAGGTCAGCCCCAGGGGGGCGACCACCCAAGCAGATAGGACGGCGGCCAGTACCAGCGCCGGAACACCCGGCACATCCGGGGCCACCAACCGCACAAGTCGCAGCCGCGAAATTAAATGGACCCCCTGCAGGCGGGAGGGTTACCGCACGCCCTCGCCGCCGCACCCACCTCCGAGAAATAATGAAATGCTAGCGGAACAGAGGTGGATAAGAGTGCTAGGTTATGATGACCTCTCCCGTAAAGGATGGCTGAAGATGGGCGTCCCGAAACCGCGAGCGTATCGGGGCCCACCCACAAGAACTTTTGGGCATGTGGGAGGGCGGGCCACCTGCGGGGACAATGTCCTGACCCGGCCGGGGCCGGCACCCTGTGCTTCGGCTGCGGGAAGCCTGGAGATAGGAAATCGAACTGTCCTTACTGCTGGCCCCTTTACGCATCCGATAAAGTACTGAAGGGTGAGTGGAAGCGCCGACCGGGTCAGGAGATTTTCGTTGGGGGACCCAGGCTGACTGAGCAGCAAACCCGGTCCCACCAACCGGGCCATACAAATGGTCTCGCAGCGGCGCGTCGTTAGTCCACGATTCTCTGACCTTGCGTCTATACTGTCATTCAACTCCGAAATTCAAATCACTTTTCCCGGAAGGAAGGACGTTTATTTTCCGTTTAACTTAAGAGGTAGTAGATATTTTTTTTTTATTTCAATGTGATTGGATTTATTAAAGAAATTTTTTTTTCTTCTGTTTTTGTTGTGATTGTACTTCGGAAGTTATAAAATTGACTAGATTTATACAATTATTTTTATAAATAACTGGCTGGTGGACCAAAAGGAATAGCGCAATTTTTTTTATTGTGCACGATTGTCACTCGACGGATGTCTATGCCTTCCTAATTTTTTCACGAAATGCGTGCTTTGCAGCACACCAAGGCCAACTAGTCCGAAAGAAATGCAACCTAGATTTATGAAAAGAATTTCGTAATACACAAACAGTAAGCACTAAAGGGGTATTTCATAATGGAAGAAAGACACTACGACGTAATTGCTCGTTAATGTATTATTAAATTGTGATACTTAAGTTAACTCCCGCAAATCGTCGCGCTTCCTAAAATTAAACTTAGGTTTCAACGAACGGCTTAAAAGTTTTGTAGACAAGTTGTAGACAAGTTGTGCCTCGCGAGCTAAATCGAATTCGGGAAGTCGATTGTTCCTGTAGCGATTATGATATCGGATCGATATTTTGTACAGAGCTTTCGTTACTCGAGATTTGGCGTTGAAAATTTGGAACTTCACTCACTGCTCGAAGCGGCATGGGTCCGCTCAAATCCATGATGAACCAACACACATATTTCATGTTCTTCTCCTCTTTGAATAAAGAATTCTTGTTATAATTATACTAAGTGTACCTCAATACCTTATTTAACCTACCCTTAATTTAAGTCTAAACGGATACAAGACCTACCGGGCGAGGAAAACCCGCGTTCCAGAAAAATTAAGGTGATTGGTTCACAATTTTTTGTTGTGTACCAGGTTTAGAATTATCCCGGGTTATCAGTATGTCCCAGCGTCCACCCAGCATTCCCCAACCACCCTTACGCTTTGCAATCACCTTGTCCCGCCTTCTACTCCGTTCTATTCTATTTTTGGTTATAGCTTATGCCAAAGATTAGGCTACGACTACGCCTGCGCATCTCTTGTAAAGTGCCTGTTTCACAGACTTCAGTGTCTCTTTGACATTCCAATTATTTGAGTGTGATTTTTGATGTGAATGTAGCTTTCATTAACTGGATATAAGTAGTGTGTTTTTTTTGTGTAAGTGCATCGGCGTTATGACAAAATTACATTTGCATGTCGTATGCGGTGTATGGCATAACTCCACGAATGGGCGGTAGAGGGTAGCGAAAGTTCATGTGAACTCGCGTTTTCCTGAAAGTGCGGTTTTTTTCAGAAACATCTGAGGAGTTAATAAAATTGTCACTAGTTTTTATTTGGACTTCCTACCTTGTATCATTAAGCTTATTTTTTCAAGAAAAGCCAAATTTTCAACGAAATCAGCGCTCCTTTCGACTCTCCCTACCTCTCGGATCCAAAGAATATCCATATTTTCATCTATGTTTTCCAACATAGATGAGGGGGGGGGGGGGTGAAATATTGGTAAAAAAATGTTCACGTGGTATGCAGACGGCCCCTCACGTGATTTAACGGCAGATACGAGAAAAGAGTGAGTAATTAAATTTTCCATTACTTTTCATGCTTGCTAAGAGGGATAAATTTTTATATGTCGCTGTCTGAAATTCGTACTTTAGCATTTTTCGAAATTTTAATGGCGATAATTAGTGGACGGTTTCTTAATTGATATAGAACATGCAGGAAACTTTTGGAGCATGTAATACAACTGCAATACATATTATAGTCTAGAAAATATAAGAAATTGTATAGCATCAATAATTGCGAACTTTTACCAATGAGTATGTACCGATAATTTTTTATTTATTGGTTGGGTTAGATTGCAGAATAGGGGCGTCACCCCTATTTTGGCTGAAAAAAAATTTTTCTTCGGCAAAAAACTATTAGAATCTTTAATTGAACGATAAATGAAGCGATTTGACAGGGCAAAAATTCGATATTAATGTTACTTTTGTTACTACGATGTCTCAAATATGGGTCTGTCACGATATTGGAATGATCATATTATGATCGATATTATTAACATTATTTTTGTGACCAATGAAATGGGTGCCTTCTCGCCCACACGAGACGTTTGAAAGGGGTAGGGATTTGACCAACATTATTTTTTTGACTGATCAAAGGGGTTTTAATTCATTATTTACAGTGTTTCTGGCCGTCCGGATGTTTAAAAGCATTCATTTAAATTTTAAAGTTGCAATATCTTTTGTTCAATATTTATAACATTTATCTCCAAGCAATTGTATTTAAAGTTATTTCAATAGAATGGCTAATAGTATGGTATTTTCTTTCGTTTATAACAAGTGCATAGTGCATTTGCAGTTAGCCAGAGACGAAAAAATTAATACTGCAATTTATTTAAATTATAAAGAAATTTTGCGTCATTGCCTATATAAGCAACATTAATTAATTTAAATATGTTATATTAGCGAGGTGATACCTTAGCAGAAGTTTTTGTAAAATAAAATTGTATTAGGATAATTAGTGGCATGCTGTTTGTCGCGGATAACGGCCTTATGACTAAATTATTACATTATCTTTATGTTAGAAATTGGCAGATATTCAGAATCATGGAATAGAATATAAACTTTTGTAACTACGAATAAATTTAGATTGCATTAAACTCACTCTGAATAACCTTAAGTTCTAAAAGGAAGATATATGTCAAAATTAAATCACAAGCCCCTGTTAGCCGGCTAACAATATTACACTATTGATCCTAATATAATTTTATTTGACTAACACTTATGACATATTGTCAACTCGCTCATATGCCAGATTATAACAATCTATTTCACTTACAAATGCAATGACGCAAGGTTTTGTATAATTGCAATAAATTGCATGATTAATTGTTTCATCTCCGACCGACTGCGAATTTATATTAAACGAAAAATAATACCATACTATGGCTACCAACCGCCGTATGAATATTCGAGTTAGTGAATCACCGCCGAGTACTAAAAAATGTAGAAAGATTCTAAATACCCATACGAAAAAAAGAAATCCATCATGAAGGACGTGAATCGTATGAAAATGTAAAATAATAAATAAATAATATAATAAATTATATATATATATATAATAAATAAATAATGTAAAATAAAATGTAAAATATGCCACTATTACTTTATTGGTAAGCACAACTACTTTGCCTGTTGTTGATACTACTCGGGTATTACTGTACTCTCGCGTAATAATCGCGTAATAATGTGTACAAATGCGTAATAATGCGATTATTACGCGTAATAGTTTGTACTAACGCGTAATTTTCGCGTAATAGTGAGTAGAATTTTCGTCTACGCTGTACATTTGTTGCGTCTTTTTCATACTTGATTCTCCCTACTGTACCTCCTTCAATAGATATTATAAAAATTACCCTGAGTGAATTTAATTATTTTTTTGTAAATGCTTAAAAAACAGAGTTCAATATTTTTCTGTGAGGAATACAATCCATGAACGATAGAATGAAATGAAAAACAATAATAGAATCAATTTACCCAAAGAGAAGCACTTTGAACAAAATTGATCTTGAACGACCACGAAAAAACGCAGGTGTTTTCTCACCAAAAGAAATTTTCAATTTGCAGCTAAATAATTTGATATGCTTCAATCTAAAATTATAAAATACTTTCAATTCAAACTTAGTGCATATTTAAATACATAGCTTTACATTTTAAATTATGCAATATACGGAATACTGAAAATTTCAATGGTCTCAACTGTTAAGGCTTGCAATATTTTTGAAATTCATATTTAAATACATAGCTATACATTTCAAATTATGCAATATACGGAATACCAAAAATTTCAATTGTCTCAACTGTTAAGGCTTTCAATATTTTTGAAATTCCGATTAACTCTTTGAAGAACATCGTAACGTAAGAGACGCCTTTCTTTTTGCAATTTTTGGTGTGTATATATATTTTTTTATCGTATAAACAGCTCTCTCTCTTTTCTCCCGAAATCAAAACCAAAATTAAAAAATCAGATTTGATAATTTTGCTTCTTTTTACTTCTTTCTACTCTAAAACAGTTATTAGATGCAAGAAAGTCGTTTCTTATAGACAAAAAAGTGTTTAAAAAAGTTAAGAAAACTTTACAACATTCTCAGAGGATAATCTATTCAATATATATATATATATTTTAATTGCTTAAACAAATGTAACTTATTTAAACAATCATTTATTCGTTGAAATGAGAAAATCTGAATTTTCTTCTATTCAAGCATTATTAACGGAGAGCGAGTTGACGAGAAAATATTTAGTAAATTTGATTTCCTGAAAAATCATTCTTTTTTGTTTCTCTTCAGGAAAGGTAAAAGATACGACTGACAGGTAGGCAAACGAGGCGACCAGGTACACTCTGAGGTCTGAGATGTCCAGGAATAAGGGCCAATGGCTCATTTTCGAAATTCTCATTTTTATATCTTGCTTCGGATAAGCGAGCTGGTATACCTGCGGTCGTACGATTAGTATCCCTTGTCAGAATCTATTTGTACTTATTTGTAGATTTTTTTTTAAATTACTCTAATTTCTAA
>CAKNWW010340569.1:9424-20440 GCA_932074435.1 Andricus kollari | reverse complement strand
TAGGTCATTTGGTAAATCAAAACGGTTTCAAACCAATCACTGAGAAAGTGGAAGCAATAAAGCAGTTTCCGAAGCCACGCACTATCGTTGAATTGCGCAGATTCCTAGGCTTAGTGAATTTCTATCGGCGCAGCTTACCTCAAGCCGCTCAGGTTCAAGCACCTTTGAACGGTTACCTTTCCGACTCACGTAAGAACGATAGTCGCGAGATCGAGTGGACGCAGGAGGCAGAAGACGCGTTTGTTAAGGTTAAGAATGGCCTTGCCAACGCGACGCTCCTCGCACACCCTTCGTCTGACGCAGAAACGCGCCTGGTCACAGACGCATTTCAATGACGTTAACATCTGCACAACGAGCATAAAGCGCGTATGATCGCGAGCTCACGGCAGTGTTTGAGACAATTTGGTATTTTCGATACTTTCTCGAAGGCCAAGACTTCCAACTGATCACTGATCACAAGCCGCTAATGTATGCGTTTACCCAACGATCTGAAAAGGCATCTCCGCGCCAGCAAAGGCAACTTGCGTTTATTTCGCAGTACACAACGCGCATGGAATATCTACCAGGCGTGGACAACGTTGTGGCCGATTCTCTCTCGAGAGTTGAGACGATACGACTACCCATCGAGTGGAGCCTTATCGAACTCGCTCAAGCTCAAGAGAATGACCAAGAATTAAAGCACATTATTTTTGATCAAAATTGTTCACTGAACTTGAAAAAAATTAAATGGGGTCCTGAACATACATCGCTTTACTGTGATTCAACTGGAGAAACACTTCGCGCTTTCATACCCGTACCGCTGCGAAAACGCGTATTTAGTCTTTTTCACGACCCGGCACATCCAAGTAAGAAAGTTTCTGATCGGCTCATCAGAAAGCGCTACGTGTGGCCAAATATGAATCGCGATATTGCCAAATGGTGCAAGGCATGCCTAGACTGCCAGCAATCCAAAATATCACGCCACAACCATTTAGCACCGGTCGACTTTGTAGCTCCGGACGGAAGGTTTAAGCATGTCCATATGGATATCGTTGGTCAACTTCCGGACTGTGGCGGTTACAAATACCTCCTAACCATGATTGACCGTTTCTCGCGATGGCCAGAGGCCGTTCCTCTCGAAAATATCGAAGCATTAACAGTATGCCGCGCATTCGTTGATCATTGGATCTCTCGTTTTGGCACACCTTAGACCTTGACCACCGATCAAGGATCTCAATTCGAGTCGCAACTCTTCACAGCCTTACTCCAGCTTACCGGGTGTCGCTGAATCCGAACTACGGCATACCACCCATCGTCGAATGTTATGATCGAGCGTTGGCACCGTACCCTCAAAGCTGCAATCATGTGTCACGCCGAGCAGGATTGGCTTCGATCGTTATCTACCGTGTTGCTAGGTCTTAGATCAAACATCATGGAGATCGGTTCATCTCCGGCTGAATTTCTTTACGGCACTACGCTGCGCATTCCCAGAGAGTTTGTCTTGCCGGAGGACTTTACTCCTGACCCTCAAATTTGTTTAGAAGAATTACGCGAGCATAATATGCGACTAATCAAACCAGTCCCTGTGGGTCATAAATATAAAAAGAGAGCATTCCTTCATAAGGATCTAAAGTCAAGCTCTCATGTGTTCCTCCGCGCCGGAACGCCTAAGAAGTCACTCGAGCGTCCGTATACTGGACCTCATAAGGTCATAAATCAAACATCGACAGGATATACGAAATTGATGTAAACGGTTCACCACGTCAAGTCTCTCTAGATAATATTGAGCCTGCGTATTTTCTACGCGATTATTTAGCTACAACCATTTCGATACCTAGCACTACAACCACTGTAACTCCGAACACTTCAAATACAATGAGGTTAATTCAACCCATCAAAACTTATGTTTGGAAAAAGACAGTTTCCTTTAATACCTAATTCCTACGATTTTAAAATCCATTTGTCTTATTTCTTTTTCTAATGATGCATGTCATTTCACATCCGGATTTCGCAAAGACTGAAATTAAGTAACGAATTTTAAAGTGCCACGAGTACTTACAAACTTCGCACAACGTTAATATTACCAATAATCGCGCATGTCTGCGATTGCACTTTAATTTTAACTTCTTAGTTACTACACTTACGTTAAGCCTCTTAGACCAAATACCGTCATGATAGCTACTGCGAAATTATCATGACTACAACCAAATCCATATTTTCTCTTTATATTTCGGAGTATTTTTGCGATTAACCTCCGAGAGTTTTGAAAATGGTTCCTAATGCAACGTCACTCGGGGGGGAGTACTATAGGGTCTTAATACCCCCACTACGCCACTCAGCGGAGTGGAACTGTCGAGCGAGTCTCCGATCTATACGTATGCGACCCGTGGTCAAGTAGGCAACGTAAGCGGGACGGAGTTTCCTCCTGCTCAGATCGATTCAGTCACTGCTGGTGTTAACAGTAATCTCTAGCCATGTTGGGCTCTTACTCTCTATCTTGGCGCTAGTACGCGCAATGTACCTAGCTTAATAAATGTATTTTAGTGTTTAACTAAAGTGTTGTGACTTATTCTTGCCACTTGTTGATGCGGTTGTAGGCCGCACTCTATAAGTTGTTCTTAAATAGAACAATTACCTACACTGAGTCTTACCTGTCTATGTTCTTAGTTGTAATGGTTACTTTCAGTTACTGATGTAATATTCACACGACAAATACACCTTTGATTCAATGACTAATTGTTTTTTGCCCATGAAAAATGTCATAATTCAGAATAGCGATTCCAATATGGCGGAAAAATATACTAAAATAAAGCCAAAATGTCTAATAATTATACTACTCGGTGGTTCTTGGGGTCGCTGATTTCGAATCCGAAGTCAAACTGTCAAAATTCAAAATGTGAAATACGATACGGCAGATGGAAATCCTAAAATAAACCCGATATAACTAATAATTACTACTCGGTGGTTTTTCGGTTTGATAACTTTGAATCCGAATATTCGATATTTGTCCGCCATATTGTATTCGCCATTTTGAATTTTTGCTTTAAATTAGAAATTCGCGACGCCAAAAATCCCCGAGTAGTAATTATTAGTCATATCGCGTTTATTTTAAGATTTTCGTCCGACATATTGGATTCACTATTTTTATATTTCGACTTCGCATTCGAAATCAGTGACCCCAAAAAGTTTTAAATACGATGGATGGTAAAATTTCATCGCGTAGAAATGATTCAGACCTTAAAGGTTTCGAATAGCATTTTCAATCGCTTCTTTCTCCGAACTCTGAAGTCCTAGAGTAATTTTCAGACCCGATTTGGCCCTAAATGTTATCCAAAAACTGACAACTTTGACATCGATTTTTCAGCTTACATTTTTTTACATTCTCTCTACTTTTTCCATATTCTACAGGTATTCATCTACAACCACCAAAAGGATTCATCCCTCTATGTTATTCCTGTCGAAAGATAATGAAGTTTAACACAAAAAATATCATTATACCCCACTGTGCGCCGACAGTCGGCTGAATGTCTGAAACCTCCAAATGCCTACGATAATGGGCAAGGTACAGCTTACAGCTGGTTTGATTAAACTCGCTGGACCCCCTTCCAATTAAATGGATGTCAATTAATTCATCCAAATATAATTATAATCCTTCAAAAAGTTGTCAAAAAGTTGTTTAGGAGTTTACAATAGGATATGATGATCCAATTGAACGACATGTTACAATAACAGCCTACTTGTATTTTTAGAAGTCACTTGTTTTTCATTTGTTTTGCACATGATTTCATGAAGAACAAATGAAAAAAATGACTACTATAAATACATGTAGGCTGTTATTTCATCCAGCCGCTCAATTTTAAGAAACAAAAAGAACTTTGTCCCATCTTTTTTTTCTATAACTATTGTAAATTTGGCTGATACATGACTTTAGCAAACTATTTTTTATTGCTTAATCAGGGACCCGTCCAAAACTTTCGTTTCGCTACGTTACGTTATCCAAAAAAGTACCGAATCATTTGTTTTATTTTCGTTATCTTTGGGCAAATTGGAACAAAATTAAAAACGAAATTTTTATAACGTCATCTTTTACCCGTCTCCCTTTTAGTGTTTACGTACGATGCACAAGAATTCGAATAAACTATTTTTTTTAATTACACGCAATTCAAAAATGTCGTTACTATTCGGTATTTTGAATAACGTAACCTAAATGGAGTGAATATAGTTACATTTTGGCAGCATAGAAACAGAAGGAAAATCACGAAAGTATTTTTTTTCGTTTCGGTCGGGTCCTTGCTTAATATAAACATAAACATTATGGTAAAGAATTAAAAATTTCTTGTTGCAGTGAGCAGTCTATAAGCAATCGAGTGGATCGTAGAGGACATCACCCAACGCTTTGTGAATGTGGTGAAGTGACTAAGCCCTTATGACGGCGGGATGAAACGGTCGAGAGTACCCTGGCTACTTCGCAGTCCGATCTTTAGAATCAGGCCTACCTCCTTTGTCTTCTCCTTGCCCTATTTTGTCTACCTTCATTCATTTCTCCAGATATTTTTTTTAAATTCCTTCCTTCTCATTTGATCCAGAATGTCAAATCTTATCTTAATTTATCATTACCATCCAGTGTGGTTCTTATTTTGTTTCAGTGCCGATCCTGATCATCGGTGCCAATCAATGTATGTATTTCGTGTGTCTAAGTGAATCAAGAAATCTTTAAACTCAGCATCTGCCTGACTTCACCACGGTCTTCGACTTTACAAGCTATTTTATGAACGACTTGGAAAATTTATTGTCAACTTCTTCGTAAACGCAGGGTGTTTTCACGATTTTTTTAAACATACTGTTTACACCGTGATCTGACTTAACAATATAAAAAAAATGGACTAGATTGCAAATTGAAATATTGATAAATTAAAGATTTATGTTTTCAAAAGTACTTAACCAAATCTTGGAGATTTTGATAAATTGGAGATATTCGAATATGATAATCAAAATAGAGGCTCTTTGTATATTGTAGCATAAAACCTTTTATATTAGATAATTTGTTTTTGAATGCGTCTGAAACTCAAAACGTATACACTACCGGCGGAAATGATCTAAACGCCTGTTTCTTCAGCTGTTTTTAAAGTGTCTTAATTCTTATATAATTAAAATTAATAAAGAGATATTGCAAGAAACGTTAAATTTGGATGTTTTCGGAAAATTATAATAACTGTGGTAATAATAATTTTTTTTTAATATTCTTGGGCTCACCGAAGTATTTTGATGCACTGAGTACGAATATGGCCATGCAAATACATAAAAATATAATTTTAAACGTTTTTGGTCCTTGGTATCAGTCATCTTGCTATTTGGCGTCACAGAATAAAACGTATTGGAAAAGATTATGGGTGCAAGTGAAAGTATTTCTGCGAATAATCACAGAAGACGAATCATAGAGACATTGGAAAGGGGTAGGGGCGTGAAGAACATTATTTCGGTGACTATACAAAGGGGTGCCTCTCCCCCCATGAGACGTTAGAAAGGGGTAGGAATGTGGCAGACATTATTTCTATGACTAGTCAAAGTGGTGCCCCCCCCCCCCCATCAAGAGACGTGGGAATGGGTTAGGGGTGTAACGAAAATTATTCCTGTGACAATTCACAGGGTACCTTCTCGCGACCCCCCAAGCGAAGTTCGAAAGGGGGAGGTGTGTGACAAATATTATTTCTGTGAAAAGTCACAGGGGTATCTTTCTTTCCGCTCTCCACGAGTCGTTGGAAAGGTTTGGGGTCTGACAAACACTGTTCCTGTAATAATTCAAAGGTATGCCTCCGCGTTCCCCACGAAGCTTAGGAACGGGTTAGGGGTCTGAGAAACACTGTTTCGTTTCTGTGATCATTCACAGGTATGCCTTCCCGCTCCCCACGAGACGTTGGAAAGGGGTAGGGGTATGACGAAAATTATTTCTGTGATTAGACAAAGGGGTCCCTCTCCGCCTCCTCCCCCACGAGACGCTGGAAAGGATTAGGTGTGGGACGAACATGATTTCTGTGACCTGTCACAGGGATACTTTCTTGCCCCCCCCCCCAGAGACCATGGAAAGGAATTAGGGTGTGGCCCATATTATTACAGTGACCAGTTACATGGGTACTTCCCGCCCCCCACAAGACGTTAAAAAGGGTTAAGGGTATTACCAGCATCATTTCTGTGATCAGTCACAGGGTTGCCCAACCGCCCCCGCGAGAAATTTAAAAGAGTTAGGAGATGGAAGGGGGGGTGTTGTAGCTTGGGGAATTGTCTCCGAAATCACTCTCTCCTCGAGATGGGTTATAAAACCCGGGGGGGGGGGGGGGGGTCACAGGTTTTCAGGCAGTGGGGTTCCACTGCCGGAAAAAATCGCTTTCTTACTATTCTGAATAAAACACCGTAATTTCTTCAAGTTTTATCATTGAAAATAATGTTTATGGGTATTTTATTGGCGATATTCGAAATAAACGCATAAAAAAAAGAATAAAAAATAAGAATTTACCTTTAAAATGAGCCAAAAAACTTTTTAAAAAATGGTGATTATTTCTAGTGTTATTCAAATGTTTCGAAAATATTGAAAATTGACGTTTTTTCTGTTGCAATATTTCTTAACCAGATTAACATTTTGCAATAAACTTGTGCTTATTAGACGCAGATTTTTATTACCTTTCGTGCGATAATGAGAGAAAAAAATTATTTTAATATTATACAAATTAAACCACTTTAGAAACAGCTCAAAATATAATTTCCGCCGGTAGTCCAGTATTCAACTGCAAATGTTATTGAATTTGAAACAGTCAAAATCGCATTTTCTACACTTAAAGCTGGTGTCCATTCTTTGAATACTTTTAAATTTTAAAACACTTCTTATTAACTTTCGCCGATGATTTAAAATTTATACTTGAAGGGCAGGTCACTTCTCGACCTTAGTAGGAAAATACATTCGTAATTTATGCGAGTTAATGCTGATTCGTCAACTCAAACGAAAGACATTTTTAAGCGTTAATTTTAAAGAAAATGGTAACGAAACTTTTGAACTTGTTTTTAGGTCTGTTATTCGTAATACATTTTTTGTATATGTCATGCAATAACTTAAATCTGCACGTATATAAGTATATATTATAGTAGGCGTAGTAAAAATGACTACGTTTTACTGTTATGAATTCTTACAACTCAGGATTACCTATATTTACGTACGTTATACGTACTTAATAAGAATTTATTTATATATAGGTTTCTTAACTATAAGAGAGGATTTTCTTTATATATAATCATACACAGAACGTTAAAAATTATTTGATACATTTTATTGTTATATAGAAATATCGAATGAAAACGTACAAAGCACTTGTGAATTTTCTCATCGAAATATGGAGAGCTTATAATGATTATTTAACAAGGGTCGAGCGTGGCACTTTTACTTAATAGTATATGTCATTTTTTGCAGAAGAGAGTATATGTTTGAGCAAAAATTTTAAATTGTCAACCAATTTATGGAGCCAAACTTTTTTCATTTTTTTTTATTTGACTCATGATCGTATTCCTTTTTTAATGTTTGGCAACCTCGCATTCACCTTGCAGTGATTATTAATTTTTTATGATGATCGTCTGAAGACCGCAAGAGTCGTGCTCCGTGCATTCAAAATGCAACGCTGTCAAATTTGTACACAATAAACGTCATGAAAAGAATCGAACAAAATGGCTTTTCCTAGGGTTATTTACAACGTCTTCACGAAAATATGTTTCTTATTTATGCGGTAGTTCAATATTGCACCATACATAATTGACGAGGATGTTTCAGTGCATAAGTTCTTTAATTAATATAAGTAATTTAATAAGAGATAGAGCGAAGTATTCTTCATAAGGCACATACTAAAATAATCATTCTCAAAATTGAAATGGTCGTAAATTAATGCCGTCAAATGGTTTTAAACGTTCACAGAAATTTTTTTTCGTATTCCTTCATAATGTATTATAAATTCAGAGTCCAAAATTCAACTACCTAGCCACGCTCAGACCTCCTTAACAACGTATGTATTATGACAGACTATGGATTTGAAACAAGTGATTAACTGTTAGTTACACACGTGAACAGTAATATCGCTAAATACTAGGTAAGAAATAACAAAAGTGTAATCTTCAAGATTACGCCAAGTTTCCATATAACTATACTAATTTTTCTATCAGTACATAAATGTTTTCGATGATACATTTCGCCTGGTGGAATAAAAGACTTCCTATTTATATGAAATAAAAAAAAATAAAAATAGGAATAATATGTTTGCGACATGATTTTACTTATACCAATAATTTGTACATAAAAAATATTCCATACTTTCGATTTTTTGCAGCTTTGATAACTTGTGTAGACAACATTATATCTAAATTTGTACCAGATATCATTATCAAATATTGAAACAGATATGAAAATAACTTTGAATCAGGATGGTGGTAATTACTAATTAGAATAATCAATGGTTTATGAAGAAAAACAACAAATGTATTAGAAAGACGGTTATGCTTAAGAATATGATCTATTTTAGTATGTAACAGAATCCCCAAAACCCTTAAAGGTTCTGTCTGTTGCCCACAGGAAAATCCGAAATTGAAAAAGCACAAATTCCACAATTTTCAAAACAAATTGCATTGAACCTTTTATAAAAAAATGGTTACTGACAATGACTCTCACGATAATTCCAACTATTTCCAGAGAAGAACATACTTTTTTCAATAAAAATTACAATATTTTTCAATACATACGACTCGTAATATTTAAAATTAAATAACAACAACTGTTTCTTGTGAATTTTACATAGAAACAGTTACTGCAAATCTCTCTCACAAACATTCGAAGCAGTTTCAGTACAAAAAAAATTATTTTCTCGGTCAAAGTTTTATGTTTACTGATTTAATTTGCTTACAAAATCAACAACTGTTGTCTTTGAACACACATAATCAAACATATATCATTTTTCCGAATATCTAAATAATTTCAGATAATGAAGGAAGAAACAAATTCCAATTTTTGGGAAAAAAAAGTTTACAACATTTACAATTGTTGATGTTTCATAACAACTGAGACTAATAATCACTCTCACTATAATTTAAAGCATATTCATCTGCAAAGAAATATTTTTCAACAAAAATTGCAGTACGTGGTTGTTTCTTAATGTCATTTGTTTAGAACAATTAAAACAGACAATCATCAAATTATTTGCATTCTGGGAGTACTCTTGCATCGATTTAAGATGATTTTCAGTAGATGCAAACCGCTATTGAAGAGTAAATAATAATTTTGTGAAAAATCTCGATTTTCTCATACTTCAAGTATATCATTAAGCTATTTCCCTTTCGGCGAGCCTCTAGGGGTAAGCGTGACACTACCCGATGCGGGTAGTGTTTTTTAGGTGGATTTGTAGTAAATGGGCTCACCACACCCACGACCGCCAACAGCAATGCAGTAGTATCAGACGGTCACCCATCCAAGTACTAACCGCGCCCAACACTGCTTAACTTCAGTGATCTAACGGGAACTGGTGCTTCCAGCGTGGTATGGCCGTTGGCCATACACATATAATATATAATATATATAATATATAATATATATCATACATAATATATATAATATATAATATATAATAGTAAACATATAATAAATAAACAAATGAAAATGCAAGAATCTCTGACTAAGGTGCTCTTGGAAATTTAGCGCCCTTCAAATTAAAAAAAAAAATTAATTGCGGACTGGGGCAAAATTGAAGGCTGTAGACCTTTTGAATGAAAAAATGCATTTCCCCCCATACCGCGGTGCATCTTACCATACTAGCGTGTGCACTTCAATATTTCTATTATTACTGCAAATATCATCCGATTTTCATGAATCTTTTTTTCACTTGCTTGAAATTATATGAATAAACTATTTCTGCTAATTAAAATTGAATTACGCGATGCTTTCATAATTTCAGTTTTTTCAACCGGCTTGCGTCTCATAACAATGAAAGGGTGATTTGTTGCGGGTGATTCGGCACGCTCGCGATTCTCCACTCGCGCTCCGGGGAGTCTGTCACTAAAATTTGACGGGCGCACTCGAATTGCGCCAGCGGTCAACCACCCTGCCAAACTGAAACCTGAACTGCGCCAGGGGTAGAAGATGTAAAAGTAGGTAGTTTTCAGCTAGCACGAACTGCGCCAGACGTATTTTCAGGTGCTCCTCCCATGAAAATAGGACAATGGGCAGGATATCTTGAAATACTCCTCCCCATGGAAAACAATGTGTGATGTCAAACTGACGCTTGCAATTTCTGTCTCTTTACTACCTATTTTCTAGCTAGAATGTTCCTTATCGAATTTTCGGCACCAGCTGACAAAAATATCATAGCCAAGGGGAATGAAAAGAGAGGTATAAAGAACTTATAAGGGAGTTGCGACGGCTGTAACCGGAATATTCCGATAAGCTAATCGTCTTGATCATCGGTGCTCTTGGAGGTGCCAAGGTTTCACTGGTTAATAGCCTGAAAAGCATCCCTGCATGTCAAGAAAATGCTAAGACACTTGCGGGGAAAATGCAAAAGGCGGTCGTCCTTGGGTCGCTCCGTGTCCTCAGGGTGCACGAGACTTTTGCCGGATCATCTTATTGAATTCGTCGCAGACTGTAACCACCTATCTCACGGTTGTGAGACGTGGTTACGGCTGAAATTTTTTACCGCGATTTCGCTGGGAGCGGGTGCAATTTTTCAGATTAGCACCTGCTCCCAGCGAAATCCTGCGGCTGTCCTTATGATAGACTTAAATATATTTATGTATTAGGGTGGTCCAAAAATGAATTGCAAAATTTTTTTTTATCCTAGAGGGCAGCCCCCCCCCTCCAAAAGTTTCCATTTTCGGGGAAAAAAATACCTAATCTTTTTTTCCTCGAAATCCGAATATTAACACGTGCCAATGGGCACTTCAAAATCCCATTTAATTAACATGGGGGAATTTTGGATTTTCGAAAAATTGAACACATACTTCAGGGTTTGATCGAAACGT
>CAKNWW010340565.1:5806-23332 GCA_932074435.1 Andricus kollari | reverse complement strand
TAATTTATTATTATTTTGACTGTAAAATATTTAAAATCAATTGAAAAGTAAAACATAAATAATGAAAAATGAAACTGTAGAATCGGAAACATTCCATAAGAATTCTTGAAAAACATAGTCATGAAATATCTCAAGACTTCATCACATGGTGTCAATTTCTGAAATCAAAAATCAACTCTAAGCTTCCAATAGTCGATGAAACCGAATCGTGAAGTCGGGCCTCGTGCATTTTCGGCTGTACACGAAGCTGGCCGAACGCATCACGTAACAGAGCCAACTCACCGAATGCTGCCGATTGCACGCCCGTCTCCACTTTTTAGTGCCGAGTTTTTCTATTCCTGTTTCTTACGGCCCAAGTACCGTTCTCTACTTTTTACTGCCACTGTTCTATCTCTGCTTTTTACAGACGTGATATTATATCCAATTTTTTTAGGCACTTTTCTATAGCTGGTTTTTACTCAGTACTCACCCTCAAGATATTTCCACTTTTTATTATCAGCCGCTCATATAACCAATAACCCAATAACTTATTGTAGGGTAGTTTTTCGATTTTCAAGAGGTAAAGCGTCACTAAGTAAGTATAATTGAGGTAAATATTATACTATTATGTAGAGACAATACGTTAATATACCAAATCGGTCGTAACTACATAAAGAACATAGTAAAAAGCTATTTTAATCACGTTTTTATGCATGAAGTACTTTTCACTCCCAATTAGGGGTAGTTTTTCAATTTTCTAGTGTTAAAAGTTAAAATGACAAGCCCGATGACGGCATGCATGGACGATCATTTTGATATTTGTTGCGTCAATTTATGTTCTTTCCTTCTGAAACTACGTTCAACACGAAAAAAGGGGCGTATTTTCGGCTTATTTTGGGGTCCCTTTTTCGATTAACAAACATTTCCGCTCGGTGCATCGAACTCTACAATAGAATATTCTAACTTTTTGAGTACTCAGTTGGACTCTTGCAATAATAGATTACAGATAGCTATTAATTTAGCTTGCAATATGAGTGTACCAGCAAGTAATTTATTTCAGTTAACTGTGAGGTTAACTTTAATCAACAAAATCTTTTTTGCTTAACGACGAAACACGTATCGCAGAATATACTATAATGAAAATGTATTCGCACACCCTAAACCTAAGCCTCGTTAACGACTACCTCAGATCATAAATGCATGTTCATTGAGTTTCCTGTGACTGTAGTGAACCTGCTGACCATAAACTAACCCAATGGTCGACGAGCTTGCCAAATCGACTCATATTTCGATTGCAGATTGCAGGAAGTCAATGTCGCAGGATAGGAGGACGAGGTTTGACAGTAATAAGGGGAAGAGAGAGGGTGTCACACCCTTCCCTTTATCAGGAAGGGATGCGTTGGTCCGTGAACTTGGAGATAACGCAAAATTATTGGCTGTGCACTGTTAAGTCTCCACATATACTGCCTTTTCAATTCCTCTGCGTCCCCCTGACTCACTATGTATTATTTATATATATATATTAGGCCTAATGGCCAGAAACGGATACTGAGCAGAAAGAACGAACACAACACGTTCTAATCGTTGCAATGCCACAAGGTAAAATTTGTGTTTTGGCTCTTGATAAAATGACCACAATGCATGCTGACATTACCTTTTTTACCCTAACACTTTCTGGTAATTTGTTTTGGCTAGTATTGCGATTTGAAATTTAAATTATTTTCCTGAAATTAATATTAGGGGAAACCAATACGAGATGGATATTAAAACTTTCGAAGTCATAATATTGATACATTTTGAACATGAGGGAAAAATATTACATAGAAAATGAAAGCTAGCATATTTATTCTTCGGTTTCTCTCCATCGTTGATAAATATCACTTATTTTAAAAACAGTTCAGATCAGAGATAGAATATATCATGCACATGCGTCTTTTTATTCTATTCAAGCCTGTATTTAAAAAAATAATAATGTTGCGAATTTGAACATTTCCATTTATTGAGACCCCAGGACCAACGCTTTTAGCGTTTTCGAGCCTCGGGTGACTTATTGAATCCGAGAGCTCAAGTATTGAAGGATATTGTGTACAAATTCATAAAACAATAATCTAACGCTGTTACTTAAATACATTTTTTTATTAGTCCCATATCTGACCAGTGGCCAGATTTGCACTAGAACGACTGAACAAGTAAGTTCTAGTCGAAACTGTTTAAGGCTCTGTTAAGATTTTACATTCTTTTTGACCAGAAAAACTATTTCTGTCTAGTTAGACACAAATTTTGAATATAGTAGGACCTCTCGGATCGGACTTCGATTATTTCTATTATTTGTTGAAATTTTAGTGTAATTAATTATGTAAATTTGTAATCATTAGGTAATTGGAATTTAAGGATATTAGGAAATACATTGTTAAAAAATAGATGCGTGGTTTTTGACAGAACATGCGTGCAAACAAATTAATTTGATGTCGCGAAACTCGGCAGTCAACAAGTGCGAAATAAATTCGTTGAGAGACGTAAGGTTTTTAGAGATTTTTCTACAGAAAGCCTCGGATGGTCGAGCAAAGATAAATATTCTGTTTATCTACGTGAGGCTCTGTAACCTCTGAACAGGAAAACCTACGCCATAGCCTTGGGTCTCAGAAGAGACACAATAATCAAATGCCTGTCGATTGCGGGCGGAAAAATTTTTTGTCGCAGAGAGTATGGATCTCCGCGAATTTACCTGTCTAATCTGCATACCGTCGAGGGACTTAGATAGCAACTACTGTTTCCTAGTGTCATCCTAAGTTTATATGTCGGTAAATATAATGTAACTAGTCAATTAGACCGTTTGCTAACTCATCAAGCTTACATAATAATTTTTTCAATTGTGAATTTGTATTTAATAACTTAAAGGTTTCTCAGATATTATAACTGTGATATTTGGATGTATTATGTTCTAAAACATATGTTAACTCAAAGTAATCATGACTATATTGCCCAGGTGCGAAATTCGGTCGGATGCCAGAGATTGACCATCGGCCCAAAGTCGGCCCTACTTTGGTAACCGATCTACAGTAAACAGAGTTGGACTGACTAAGGTGTTTTCAAGCTGCCATGGTGTGACCGACGTTGGCAACCGACGTCGGCGATGGGCGAAAAGCCGACTGTCGGCCCAACTTTGGGCCGACGATCGGA
This sequence comes from Andricus kollari, assembly GCA_932074435.1. Taxonomy (NCBI): domain Eukaryota; kingdom Metazoa; phylum Arthropoda; class Insecta; order Hymenoptera; family Cynipidae; genus Andricus; species Andricus kollari. The sequence continues at coordinate 20,173 of CAKNWW010340565.1, read as the reverse complement.
TAAAATGTGGCAGATTGGTCGGTACGACCGCAAGAATGCGGTCAGTCCGACTCTGTATACAGCAGTGGGTTAGCCACAAGTCACCTTGGTACACCCGATGGTCGGTCAAACCTTGGCCCAAATATGGGCCGGCCGTCGGACAAACGCTAGTCCATGATCTCAAAAAGACCGTGAAAGTACGCAAAAAAAAATATTACACGAAGAAAAATTATTTAAAGTGAGCGCCAAAAAAAAAAAATGTTGAAAAAAATTGTTTAAAAAAGTTTGAAAAAAACGTTTGAAAACAAATTGCTCACAAAAAAATTTGATAAGAAATTTTTGAAGAAAAATGTTTAGAAAAAAATTGAAAAAAAAATTTTTGAAAAAAAAAAAAATTGTAAAAAAAAAGAAAAAAAAAACCTCAAAAATTTTAATGGGTTTAAATTATTTATTTAAAAGTTATTTTACTTATATTCACGTTAATAGTTAATTTATTTTACATCTACATGATGTCGCACAATAATAAAAAAATTATTGAGAAAAAAGAGTTAAAAAAATGTTCAATTTCAACTGCTTTGAGCTGTGGCTTATGAGGATGGTTTTTTCATTGACTTTCAATTTTGTAGATATAGAGTAATGTGAAAGACTCCCGCCTGCTAGACGATAGATTCAGGTATAGATGTGGGTTCGAAACCCCGTAGCGATAGAAATTTTATTTGAAATATAATGTTTAAAAATGTAATATATGTATTCATCTTACGCAGGACCATTAACATTTATAGTCAAAATACTCGCAATCAATTATTATTAATTTTTTGAATACCTTGAACCTTCAAAAATCAAAGTCGGCCCCACATTGTTGTCCAAGGTTGGACCGACATCAACTTAATAGATGGCCCATATATGGAACGAAATGTAGGGCCGACGTTAAGTCAAAGGCGGTTGACCGTTATCATTTAGCTGGTTGGCCCGACCAGTGGCGCAAAAAGTTTGACCGACCGTCCGACGGTTGGCCCGACCGTGTGTCGACGGTCAATTCGCACCTGGGTGCTTCATTACCATTGAAAATTCTTCTAGATTTATATCTACACTGTCACTTCAGCAGCTATTGGACTCTACTTAACCCTATTTGTAATTACCTAATTTGGGCTCTGTTGGATACTGATCATGTTATTTCTATTTCTACTATCTTTTCCTATGTGCTACCATTCTTTCAGGTAAATTCCAACTTAAAACTTACCATTTTACATTTTCAATGGATATCCTAAATATTTGTCATGTTAACTTTATAATGCTTATTGCTTTTTTAATTTTTACCATTTTAAGTGTCTTATTCCGTGTTTTCAATTGTAATCATGTGAACTGGATATTGTTGGTTAGCGTATTTCAGACACTTCTATATTTAACTATACTTGAACTTTACTTTTCACTATCAAAATGGAAACTTTAAATATTTGTCACGTTAACGCTCAGTCTTTGCCTGCTCATGACCACGAATTTAAACATCATTTTATGTCCTGTTCCTATCATATCATAGCCGTTTCTAAGACTTGGCTTACGCCTAATATTCCATCTAGACTCATAGCACTTCATCATTACACACTTTTCCGCAGAGATAGAGATGAGAGAAGAGGGGGTGGGGTCTGTCTCTACATTCATGACAGCTTAAGGGGTGTACAGGTGGGTGTGATTTACAAACCTCCTAATGCTTCCTACTGTAGGGAACTTGAGACTGACATTTTGGACCTTATACCAAATATTTAAAATCAGTAGTGTTCTCTGCCGGATTATCTATAGTTCCCCAGAATACCACGCACCACACCGATCATTCTAGTACACGGATTGACATGATGATTGTTGATGATCTAGACAAGGTAATTTCTTCTATTCAACACTCAATCTCATTCCTCTCAAACCACGACCTTATCAGCATTCAATACCAGTTCATTCAATACCAGTTCTCCTTTGATCCCTCCTCTAGTACATTTCCTCTGTCTCTACGCAATCTCACCAATATAAATGAAGCTGAATTTCTTGAGCATCTCTCTACTTATGATTGGAAAAGAATTTTTATTCAAAAAAATATAAATAGAAAGCTTATCTGTCTAACAAAATTTTTATCCTTAGCTTTTGACAAATTTGCGCCTCTTCATATCCTCAAAGCAAAAAAGAAGTCCACTCCTTGGATTACATCTTATATCAAAGACTTGATGAAAGAAAGAGAGAAAAAACGTAGATTGGCTAAAAGAACAAAAAATAGTATTACTCAAGCCGAATTTCGTAAATTGAGAAACTTAGTTCAAACCAAAATCAAAAGAGACTCATACAACCAATATAATTACAATTCTATCAAAAACAGGAATAAAAATGAAAACATCTGGTTTCTCTTGAGACAACTTGGACTTATTCCTCCAAAACATTTGGCTCCTGATAACAAATTTTCTCCCGCAGATCTTTTAAGAGCCTTCACTACAAAATCTACACTCCTTGCGAACAGCACTCCTTCCTTGTCCGCAGATCCTTCTACCTTTGATGATACTAAATTATTCTTTTCTGACATATCGCAAGAAACCCTAATTAAAAAACTCTTAGAGGTAAAATCAAATGCTCAAGGCTCAGATGGTATTTCAATTAAAATGATTCGCTTAGCTTTACCAGTTATTTGTTCTATTCTCTTGCATATCTATAACGCATCTCTACAGGTGGGAATCTTTCCTGATACCTGGAAAGAGGCAATTATTCGCCCTGTTCCTAAAATATCTAACCCTACCTCTCCCAAAGATTTCCGCCCAATATCCATCCTTTGTGCATTGTCTAAACCTTTCGAACGCATTGTCCATCAGCAACTGACTGCACATATTGAAACTAACAATTTAATGGATCCAATGCAATCTGGGTTTCGTGCCAGGCATAGTACTCTTACAGCTACACTGAAGGTAACTGCTGACCTAAAACTGGCAATTGATAGAAGGGAAATAACTGTTGTTGTCCTTTTTGACTTTTCTCAGGCGTTTGATACAGTTAACCATAATTTAATTTTGACTGGGCTCAAATCACTTCACCTCTCAAATATGGCTGTTAAATGGTTTGAATCATACCTTAGTAATCGTTCTGAAAGAGTACAAATTAGCAATGGCGAGCGTTCTGATTTTGGGGAGGTGAAGAGTGGTGTCCCTCAGAGATCCACGCTTGCACCCACTCTATTTAATATCTATACCTCTGGACTTGGTAGCGAACTTCGTCACTGCAACTATCACAAATATGCTGACGACTTTAAGCTTTACCTTTACGGGCCTGTTGCCACTCTCAAGAGTTTACTTCAAAAGGTACAGGAGGATATTGATTTGGTGGTGCAGTGGGCCTTGACAAACGGTCTCACTCTTAACCCTGCTAAAACTAAGGCTATAATCATAGGATTTTCTTCCTCTCCTTCACTTGCAACAATTGCAACCTTGCCTCCTCTCTTGATCAATGGATGTCTCATCCCCTTTGTGGATTCTGTGAAAGATTTAGGCTATATTCTTAATCGCTCTCTTACGTGGAATGACCAAGTTGCGGATATCTCGAGGAAAACCCTTAGAGTTCTCCCACCGCTTAGCAAAAATAAAGAATCACTTCCTACTCCAACGCGTATCCTCCTAATTAAAAGCCTCATCCTTCCTTTCTTTGACTACGGCTGTGTTGTATATGACGATATTACTGGTGAACTGAATGCGAAGCTTGAACGTATGCTCAATGCTTGTATTCGGTCCATCTATAATATCCCAAAAAGTGAACATATTACCCAGTATAGAGAAAGAGCAGGACTTCTTAACGTTGCCAAAAGAAGAAAATTTTTTATGGGTAACCTGCTTTATAGCATGTTCAGTAAGGAAGCTCCGCACTATCTTCTTAGTCTCTTCCATTTTATTGACAAAGATCAACCAACACATTCCAAACTCCGTGAAACGAAAACAGTACTAAAAATTCAGCCACACCGCACGTATAAAATGCAAAGGTCTTTTGTTATCCGTGGTGCTCGCCTTTGGAATAAACTACCTATAAGCATTAGGAATGCACCTTCAACATTTTCACTTTAGAAAAATCCTTTTTGGTTACTTATTTAAGACTTCAAATCCTACCCTTGAAATCACACACTGGTAATACTTAAATCCTTGAGTTTGAAACATAAATAAGTTTGCACATGAATGTATTTACTCTCAAGCCTGTACATCTGCGTATGTACACTCACAGTATTATTGATAACAGACCACGTCTAATTATGTGTATCTTAGTTTATTTCTTTACTTTTGTCAAATACCCATTTTTTATTCTAATCGTTATATCGATCACCGTCACTTTTTAATTTTAACATGTATCACCTGTTCCTTATAGGGCTATCTAGCCCTAGAAACTTTTCATGAATAAATACAAATACAAATTTTACACTACTAAAACTACACCAAAATACATCAACACAAACGATGACAAAAGAAAAAATAAACAGAAAAATAATTTTAATTTCAGGGAAGAATTAATGGAAAAAAGAAGTTATCTTGATCTACAGAAAATGCTACATCTAACTAAAAGTTGGCAAGATAAATAGCCACAAATGCGTCAACATAGTCGACGTTGTGCAACCCCCGCTAAGAAGAAGGGAAATGGCGGATGAGAAAAGAGCTAGGACAGATGAGTTAACATTTGGAAAAGAGGACAAAAAGACATTTTTTGATACAATAATTTAAAAAAAAATGTAATAAAATTTTATTTGAAATTTGAAAGTAGTAATAGTTTTTTAATCAAACATTTTTTATTATGATTTATCATCTCAATATCTCAAAAAAAAGTTTTTATTTTTTCAAAAAATTCAAAATTTTATCTTTAATCGCTATCCAAACCTATGTTTAAAAAGCCCATGAAATTTTCATCTTAAAATTCTCGGTCAATTTTCTTGAATTTGTGTGAGTTTTTTTACATAAGACTTTATTTACCCATATTAAAATACTTAATAACTAGGACGCATGTCTTTATTTTCTATTTAAGCTGAAAATTTAATGTTGTATCACAATCTGAAAAAATCATTGTTGACAATGCCTGGTTTTGGAGGATCAACCTCCGGCTCCTTCTAAAGTCTAAAAAAAAGTTTCAAAAGTTTCAAAAGACAATTTACTTGTCTATTTTTAAATTTATCCCAACTTTGAAAATTAAAAAATATTAAAAATTGTCTTCACCACTATTATTAATACAATAATAAAATATCTCAGCTTTGAATGGAGATATCAAGCCGAATAAAAGTTTAAAAGAAAGAGCTCACCACACTGATGAAGCTCAGACGACTAAGAAGTGGACAAAATTGTATATTTTCCTAACAAGTGAGTTGGAATGATTTTAACTTTAATGAGCTAAAGTCTTGCGAGGGAATAGCACTACAAAAAAAGCGTCATGGGTGATAATTACCAAGCCACCTCCAATGGCGAAGACTGGAAGAAAAAGAGGGTCCGCTTTTGGACCATGGACATAGGAATAGGAGTGGAACTCCGTGCACTCAGCACGGAAAACTTCCGTCTCACTCTTTCAGCTGAGGGAGGAGGCGGAGTGGTGGAAACGAAACACGTATTAAAAAAGCTACAAATAAAAAAAAAGTACAAATAAAATTATTCGATTCGCCGATAGGCACGTTAATTTATTGTTGAATAAAAGTGACCATATAAAAATATATGATATAAATATGAAAGAAAAAGTATCGACGCCGCTCCATATCGCGTTTGGTCGCTGTACAAGTTCAGGTCCTGCAAGCAGAAAAAAGAAATGTTATATTTACTTATCAAGAAATGTAAAGTGTTTCTTGCAACCAAAACAGTAAAAACCGCCCTTAATGAGGGTGTGAAAATGTCAAAACCACTTAGAATTTCGTAAATGTCAAAGTGAAGTTAATGTGAATTTAACGGTAATCCTTCAGTAAATCAAACCTCTATTCCCTAGTATTAAATACTGTAAGGTATGTAAAATTCACTGAGCCGAGATTACAATAGTGGTGCAGTGAACATTGCAGAAAGATCGGTACGTACTACGGATCTTATCCACGCGGACCACCGGATGAATTCATGACGCCATGAGCAATGGTTGAATTGCATTACCTCATGGCATCACCTAAAAAACATTTATTTTTGACATTTCTGTGACAGTCGTCACATTACTCTATCTTCCCACTTAACAATGGAAGGGTTTGATAAGAAATAACACCATTTTGTATGGCACATCTTATTCACAGATCGCGTACAGTTGAGCGTTTATTGAAGCAAGACGTGTTTGTGTTCCGCGACTGTGACAGCTGACTTGTATGGATATGAGGTAAATGCGAGAGCAGTTTTCTTGTGCGCGCGATGGCATGTACGCGTATTCAGAAGTCGCTACCGAGGTCGTCACCTCAGTTACAAATGCGAAATTTTAATTATATTGTAGTTTAATTATTTTGTGTGTTTATTCATTCATTATTTCTTAGAAAATATTTTTCACAATTGATAGTGCAGCCTAAACTATAGTCCATATCGTGAACATAAGTTAGATCTGTTTATATTATCCGTCAAAGTCATATGATAATTCGTAATAGCAGCATCGAGAAACAGTGTAGAATAGCGACTGGATCCGTAAAATCTACTGATCCTCAGGTCACTGCCACTTGAGAATTGGCACTGGTAACCAGACATGATGGTCATATTCAGTTGCCTATAATTGTAACAGTTACTGAACTGCCGTATTGTCCATATACGTGCTTGGAGGATCAGTATATTGAACTTGGTTTTCAGTAAAATATAAGGTTCTTTTTTCTCCGTGTATGCTTATATACAGGACCTGAAGTGCTACACGGAGAAAATCCTCTTAACTTCTATGTAAAAAAATCCTTATTACTCTATCTTATCAAGAATTTCACACTCTCATTCCAACCTATTGGATGATCCTATCAGGATGAAGCTGTAACTGCTTCAGGTGTTGTGATAGTTTGGCCTAACATCGTTTGATCAGCAATTACCACAACTGTAGTATTAATAGCCTTCGATGCGATGGACCTTTGATTTGATCAGTCCTAATGTTTGGTGTTGAACCACCACACAGTGGGGCGAAATGAAAAAACGATGTTCAAAATAACCTGTTGGTCACAATTGTTAATCGATTTTCAATTTTTTTGTTTACAGAAATTCAGCATTAAATTCTAAAGAAATATGTCAAAGCCCTTTTTTGAATTTTTGTTTGTTTACGTTTTGTATAGAGCTGAAAATAGCAAAAAAATGTTGATTTTTGGAATTTTTCTTTTTAATTCTCTGTGAAAATTTTTTTCAGTGGAAACAGGCTTCAGGTTTGATGCACAAGGGTCGGTGGAAGAAAAAAATTTGTTGACATATTTGCAACAAATAGCCACTATGATGGATTAGGTTTTTGTGAAGTATATTTATGCATCGAAATCGCTCGTTCAGAGCAACGAGGTGAACTTTGATCATGAAAATGTGGTATCCGATATAATTTGTTAATTTTATCAACAAATAATATAAACAAATGCATGATTTGAACAGTTTTAGGCAGAAACAAACCGAATTTTCGGCCGATTGTCTACGAATCTCATTGCCTGTGATGCACATTGATATATTTTTGTCATCTGATATAATTTGTTAAATTTATCAACAATCATTATAAACAAATGCACGATTTGAACAGTTTTAGGTATAAGCGAACTGAATTTTTTTCCGATTGTCTTCAAGTCTCATTGCTTGTGATGCACATTAATGTATTTTTGTCATTTGATATAATTTGTTAAATTTGACAACAATTATTATAAATAAATGCGTGATTCGGATAGTTTGAGGCAGAAACAACCCGAATTTTCTTCTGATTGACTTCAAGTATCATTGCCTGTGGTGCTCTTTGGTATCTTTCCACTCAATATATCATTCAACATTTTTGTGAACGAATCATTCAAACAAATTTCTATCATGGACATTTCATGATTCCAGTCCTTATTTCAAAAACTATTCATTCTGTAATCAAGAGGTCGAGAGCTTCAGGTTGAAAATAACTATCTATATATCTCCAGCTTTCTCTTACAGATGACAAATATTCATCAGATGAGATCAGTAATTTATGCACTGAATCAGTATTAGCGGCTAACCGACTGCACTTACGAGTATGCTCTTGATTTGGTCTTTTTCGTAAAAAGAAGATTTTCAATTTTTATTGAATGTAGGGATAAAGTGCTGTAATAATTTGTCTGTGACTACTTTCATTGACTTATTATAGGCTGGATAATTTTCTCGGATGTGATTCCAAAGCATACGAGATAAATCAGTGTCATTCATTTTGGGATTCTGGCTTGCAACATCATACAAGCTCTCCATTGGTACCTCCAAAGAATTCATCTTGGAGCGTAGGTTAAAAGAAATATTGTTTTTTAATAATTAATAAAAGAACGAAGAAAGGAAGAAATTTCGTGAAACTTTAAACCTAGGGAAAAGGAATTTAAAGGAACAAGAAAAAGTTAATATCTCTGAACATCAGGAGATAGAACAACAATTCGTGAGTGACAAATAACTTTGTAATATTAGTGTCAACTTCCTACATGAAGTGAAATATAAGAATATGAATATTCAATATCATCAAAACATTGTTTCCAGTTAACAGAACAGAATGAATATTTGTGCGAGATTCTCTATTGTTCTCTACTCGAGTATTCAATACAAAATGTCTGAACGTCCAGCTGTTTACTCTCATTGAATAAGAATCACGCACACCTAAAACTTTTCAAATCATGCATTTGTATATAATAATTGTTGATAAATTTAACACTTATTACAGTAGAGAATCTGGACAATAATATCTAAAATACTTCTATTACTTCTAGTTTTTTTTAGCTTTGGTTGCATTTCAGGTGTAAATTTATATCCCACAGTCAGCAGGTCAGATGCCGGGACAATGCCAGTCAGCACTCCTGCTAACGTGTCAAGAATATAAAAAAAATGTTACAATTTTATTACAATTGGTTGTGTAAATAGTATTTGCAATGAGATTTGCAAAGCCTCGAGTCACACTGCCTAGCTTCGAAACAGGGGCAGTCAGCAACCCGCTCAAATCGCAAATCGCACAGTAGGCAGAAATAGCTCGAACAAAAACAGATTTCGTAGACTCTCGAAAACAAGAGACACGTTACGCAGACGTTTACGACTTATTTCCCCTTCAGAATGTTACACATACCATTTCGAATTATGAGCAATTGGCCAATAAAATTTAGAAATAACAAAAAAGATAGCCTTGCAAATTTTCAGCAAGAATTAAAAAGATTTAAACGTGGATACAGAATAAAAAACCGAGACATTATTAGATTTTTATTTTTATTTTATGCTAGTGTTATTGACTAGCGTGAGGTAATTTATGGTTGTCGGTGGCAGTGAAGCCACAAAGCACAAGTGAAACTTTAATGAATTAATTTTGAAATTTTTCATGAGGACTCATCATGAGTTTGGAGGAGATCGCATATAGTAAAAGAGTGCAGAGAGAGGAAGAGAGAGAGAGAGAGAGAGAGAGAGAGCAGCGCTGACGTGTATAATAATATAACTGCGGGTAACAGGATTAATTGCCGACCTTAAACATTGAAAATGACACCCCAAGTGCAAATTGCTAAAGCTGAAAATACGGCACAAAATTGGCCCAAGAACGGCGGCCAACAGTCGGCTATTGTTACTGGGCCAATCTCTGTGTTTGAATCGGCCAAGTTCTGGGCCAACGACGGCGGCCTTTGTCGGCTTTTGAAATTTTCCTACCATCAGCCGAAGCTTGGCCCAGTATCGGCATTATACTAAGCCGATTGTCACATTTCTTACGGCATCCCGTTTCGAAAGTAGAAAAGTCAGAGTCCGGCCCAGCGACGCCATATTACTGGGCCAAGTGTCAGTTTTACTACGGCAAATCATTCTGAATCTTAGAAAACCAGAGTTCGGCACCGCGTCGACCCATTGCCCTGCCGAATATCTTATCTTCTCCGGCAAATCATGATTTTCAGAATAAAAGCCAGATTCTGGCCCAGCAATGGCCCATTGCTAGTTCTAAATTTTTCTTCACTCCGGAAAAGCATGTTTTAAGTGGAGAAGCCAAAGTCCGGCCCAGCGACGCCATATTACAGGGCCAAGTGTCAGTTTTCCTACGGCAAATCATTCTGAATCTTAGAAAACCAGAGTTCGACACAGCATCGTCTCATTGCCGTGCCGAATATCTTATCTTCTCCGGCAAATAATATTTTCAGACGAAAAGCCAGATTCTAGCCCAGAAATTGCCCATTACTAGTTCAACATTTTTCTTTACTCCGGCAAAGCATGTTTTAAGTGTAGAAGCAAGAGTCCGGCCCAGCGACGCCATATTACTGGGCCAAGTGTCAATTTTACTACAGCAAATCATTCTGAATCTTAGAAAACCAGAGTTCGGCACAGCATCGTCTCACTGCCGTGCCGAATATCCCAAGTGCGAATTGCCGGCATTGAACACACGGCCCAGGCTCGGTCCATTTTCGGCAGCCAAAGATCGGCTAATGTTATTGTGCCAATATCGGCATTTTAATGGGCCCAGTGTTGTGCCCGTACTGGCTGCCTATATTGGATATTCAAATTCGTCGATCTACCGCTGACGCTTGGCCCAGTGATAGCACATTACTGGACCAAGTATCACTTTTATCACGGCAAAGCATGTTTTATGAGGAAAAGCCAGAGATCGGCCCAGACGCGGCGCATTACTGTTCCAAACTTCGTCTTCACTCTAGCGAAACATATTTTAATAGGAAAAGCCGGAGTCTGGCCCAGTGATGGCACATTACTGAACCAAGTGTTACTTTTACTACAGCAAACCATGTTTTATGAGGAAAAGCCAGAGTTTGACCCGGACTCGACACACTGCTGTTCCCAATTTCGTCTTTACTCTGGCAAAACATGTCTTGATAGGAAAAGCCGGAGTCTGGCCCAGTGATGGAACATCACTGGACCAAGTGTTACTTTTAAAACGGCAAACCATTTTTCAAGAGCAAGAGCCATAGTTCGGCCCAGACTCGGCGCACTGCTGTTCCAAACTTCGTGTTTACTTTGGCTGAACATGTTTCATTAGGAAAAGCCGGATTCTGGCCCAGCAAAGGCGCATCACTGGGCCCAGTGTTACTTTTACTGCGGTTGGAAATTTCCACACTCCGCCGAAGTTCACCACCTGCGTAGTACTGGCCCAGTACTGGTCACCAGTACAGATAATCGGCCATTCGCCCAGTACTGGCTAAAGGATCGCTCCACGATCGGCGCAGTACTATGCCGAGAGTATAAATATTCAAATATTTTTCAAAATACGTTTAAAAATATGTTTCATGTGTTCTGAAATGTCTGAAAACTATAAACACAACTGTCGCGAATACAACTTTTTTCCTGTTTTTTTTTTAATTTTAAGAAAAAAATGCAAAGTTCCATCTTTATGTAAAATTGTAAAATTTCAGAAAAAATTACATTTTATGTCAATCTTAAACGTTGTAAAATGGTCGAAAACACCTAAAAACCAAACCGTACACGAAAGTTTAAAAAAATTTGTTATTAAAAAATTGTCAAAGTTCACGATCAAATTTCTAAATTCCGTCGTTAAAAATTTCAAATGTTTATAAAACATTACATTTCCTGTCATTGTAGAAAGTTGTAAAGTAGTCTAATACGCGAAAAAAACGAAATATTACATGAAGGAAAATTGTAATCGAGATCAATTTTTTATTTAAAAATTATTTGGGTGGAGTTCCGAAAAGCGCTTACCTCCGATTAATTCGAAACTCCATATACTTATGTATTTTGACGTGCTGATCACGAATATGATAGTGAAAATACCCGCAAATTTGATTTTCAAGGTCAACAAAAGTTGTAGATCTTTTGAAAATACATATTTTATGTTTTATATATTTTTACCATACGACTGACCGTTTTAGAGAAAAGAAGGGAAATGTTGGTACGAAGTGTAGAATTGCTTAGGTCACACATGGCACCCTTTCCAACGTGTCATGGGGGGAGGCACCCCCGTGACTGGTCACAGAAATAACATAGGTCACATACGATCCCCTTTCCAACGTGCCATGGGGGGCGGGAAGGCACCCCTGTTTCTGGTCACAGAAATAACTTAGGTCACATACGACCCCCTTTCCAACGTGTAATGGGGGGCGGGAAGGCATCCCTATGACTGGTCACATAAATAACTTAGGTCACATACGACCTCCTTTCCAACGTGTCATGGGGGGCGGGAAGGCACCCCTGTGACTGGTCACAGAAATAACTTAGGTCACACACGACCCTCTTTCCAACGAGTCATGGGGGGCGGGAAGGCACCCCTATGACTGGCCACAGAAATAACTTAGGTCACACATGACCCCCTTTCCAACGTGTCATGGGGGGAGGCACCCCTGTGACTGGTCACAGAAATAACTTAGGTCACACAAGACCCCGTTTCCAACGTGTCATGGGGGGCGGGAAGGCACCCGCTCGTACTCAACCTTCCTGGAATTTTTTATTGTGCAGAATTTCTGTGATTTTCAATATCTAGTGTCCATCCAGCCTTCCAGGAATTTTTCATACAATTTAAGTCGCACCGCTGAAGATTTTGCAGTATTTCTGTGAGTTTTCATATTTATCGTCTATTTTCTCGAAAACTGTCAGTAGTAGGGTAAAAACATATTCAACATAAAATATGTATTTTTAAAAGGTCTACAACTTTTGTTTAAAACTTTTTTGTAATTTTTTTTTATTTACTGAAAGAAACGGTAAACATAAAATTTTTTATAGTTTTTTAGGGTTTTGACCTTGAAAATTAAATTTGCGGGTATTTTCACTATCATATTCGTGATCAGCGCGTCAAAATATATTGGTATACGGAGTTTCAAATTAATCGGAGGTAAGCGCTTTTCGGAACTTTATCCAAATATTTTATTGATATTTCTGTTAACAGTTCGTATATTTTACATTTACATAACGTCGTATAATAATAAATATTTAATTAGAAAAAGAGAGTTTAAAATTTGGTGTTTTAACTTTTTTGAGCTGTACCTTATGAAGATGGCTTTTTTATCGAGTTTTAACTCGTAGGTTTAGCGCAATGGTTAAGACTCCCGACCTCTAGGCGATAGATTTAGGTATAGATGTAGGTTCGATACCCCGTAGCGTTAGAAATTTTATTTGTAATATAATATTTAAAAATGTAATATATGTATTCACTCTACGCCAGGATGGTATTTAGTTGTATATAGATGCGTCCTAAAAACAATTCAATGATTTTTTATTATTTTTTATATAAACTCCGGTGATGGCGGCCAGATTCTGGGCCAGAACTGGCCGCCAAGTGCATACCGGAGTTATCATTTCAGCAATGGAACGATATTGGCAGCCGATCTTCGGCAATATTTTTGCCAATACTGGGCCAGTGCTGGGCCGTATCTAACTTCGCACTTGGGACGTTTCAGTTGCAAGTGTGGCTAATTGCAACCGCTCGCGACATCTTCATGCACGATTCTTCCAACACCATTTATATCTCAGTAAGAAAGTTTCATTTTTCACCATATTACATTATATTATATGATATTGTATCACATTGTATAGTATTGCATCCTATTGTATCATAGTGTATGATCTTGTATCATATTGTATCACATTTTAGGATGTGCTATCGTATTCTATCATGTTTTATCGTATTACATTACAGTGCATCATATTGTATGATATTGTCTCATATTTCATCACATTATATTATATTGTGTCACATTGTATGATATTGTATTACATTGTACGGTATTGTATCATATTGTATGATGCTGTATCATATTGTATGATGTTGTATCATATTGTATAATTGTGTATCATATTGTGCTATATTGTATCATATTGCATCGTATCACATCATAGCGCATCAGATTGTATGCTACTGTATCATATTACATTATATTGTATTATGTATCATATTGTCTCATATCGTATTATATTGTACCATATTGAATCATAACACATCATATTGTTATATAGTTTGTTATACAGTGTGATAGTGTATCATACTGCCTGATATTTTAACATAATGTATCATAATGTATCTATATTGTGCCATATTGTATCATATTGCATCGCATTGTATCATGTTGCATCATATTGTACGATACTGTATCGTGATCCATCATATTATATCATATTGTACCACATTGTGTAGTACTGTATCATATTGTATTATATTGTATGATTTTGTTCCATATTGCACCATATTGTATAATATTGTATCATGTAGTGTGATAGTCTATAATTTTGTATTGTAGTACATCGTACTGCATCATATTTTATCATATTTTATCGTAGTACATCGTAGTGCATCATATTGTATCATATT
>CAKNWW010340559.1:0-11604 GCA_932074435.1 Andricus kollari | reverse complement strand
CTGTTCTGTAACGCTGTCACTGTAAGGATATGTAGCAGGTGTGGAATTCTGTAACGTAACTAATATAGAATAGAGTGATATAACTGTTATGTCCCTAGGATGTCAGATGTGTTCCAAGAAAGGCACATAGGGATCACACTGTTCTGTAGCGCTGTCACTGTAAGGATATGTAGCAGGTGTGGAATTCTGTAACGTAACTAATATAGAACCGAGTGATATAACTGTTATATCCCTAGAATGTCACTCGTGTTCCAAGAAAGGCACATAAAGAACACGCTGTACTGTAACGCTGTTAATGTAAGGATATATAACAGTTCTGGAATTCTGTAATGTAACTATTATATAACATAGTGATATAACTGTTATGTCACTAGAATGTCACACGTGTCCCAAGAAAGGCACAAAAAGGTCACCCTGTTCATTAACGCTGTTCCTGTAAGGATATGTAACATTTCTTGAATTCTGTAATGTAACTAATATAGAACAGAGTGATATAACTATGATATCACTAGAATTTCACACGTGGTTCAAGAAAGCCACATAAAGGGCACACAGTTCTGTAACGCTGTTACTGTAAGGATATGTAGCCGTTCTGGAATTCTGTAATGTAACTAATATAGAACAGAGTATTATAACTTTTATGTCACTAGAATGTCACACGTGTTCCGAGAAAGGCACATAAAGGTCACACCGTTATGTAACGCTATTACTGTAGGGATATGTAAACGTTCTGGAATTCTGTAATGTAACTAATATAGAACAGAGTGATATAACTCTAATGTCACTAGAATGTCACACGTGTTCCAAGAAAGGCACATAAAGGTCACACTGTTCTGTAACGCTGTTACTGTAAGGACATGTAGCAGTTCTGGAATTCTGTAACGTAAATAATATAGAACAGAGTGATATAACTGTTATGTCCCTAGAATGTCACACGTGTTGCAAGAAAGGGACATAAAGGTCACACTGTTCTGTAACGCTGTTACTGTAAGGACATGTAAGAGTTATGTAATTCTGTAATGTAACTAATATAGAACAGAGTGATATAACGATTAGGTCACTAGCATGTCACACGTGTTCCAAGAAAGGCACATAAAGATCACACTGTTCTGTAACGCTGTTACTGTAAGGACATGTAACTGTTCTGGAATTCTGTAATGTAACTAATATAGAACAGAGTGATATGACTGTTATGTCTCTAGAATTTCACACGTGTTCCAAGATAGGCACATAAATGTCACACTGTTCTGTAACGCTGTTACTGTAAGGACATGTAACAGTTCTGGAATTCTGTAATGTAACTAATATAGAAAAGAGTGATAGAAGTTTTATGTCACTAGAATGTCACACGTGTTCCAAGAAAGGCACATAAAGGTCACACTGTTCTTTAACGCTGTTACTGTACGGATATGTAACATTTCTGGAATTCTGTAATGTAACTAATATAGAATAGAGTGATATGACTGTTATGTCTCTAGAATTTCACACGTGTGCCAAGAAAGGAACAAAAAGTCGCTCTGTTCTCTAACGCTGTTACTGTAAGGGTATGTAGCAGTTCCGGAATTCTGTAATGTAACTAATATAGAACAGAGTGATATAACTGTTGTGTCCCTAGAATGTCACACGTGTTCCGAGAAAGACACATAAAGGTCACACTGTTCTGTAACGCTGTTACTGTAAGGATATGTAACAGTTCCGGAATTCTGTAATGTAACTAATATAGAATAGATTCATAGAACTGTTACGTCACTAGAATGTCACACGTGTTCCAAGAAAGGCACATTAAAGGTCACACTGCTCTGTAACGCTCTTACTGTAAGGATATGTAATCGTTCCGGAATTCTGTAATGTAACTAATATAGAACAGAGTGATATGACTGTTATGTCTCTAGAATTTCACACGTGTGCCAAGAAAGGCACATAAAGGTCACACTGTTCTGTATCGCTGTTACTGTAAGGGTATGTAACAGTTCTGGCATTCTTTAATGTAACTAATATGGAACAGAGTAATATAACAGTTATGGCCCTTGAATGTCACACGTGTTCCAAGAGAGGCACATAAAGGTCACACTGTTCTGTAGCGCTATTACTGTAAGGACATGTAACAGTTCTGGAATTCTGTAATGTAACTAATATAGAGCAGAGTGATATAACTGTTATGTCACTAGCATGTCAACGAATTCCAAGAAAGGCACATAAATGTCGCACTGTTTTCTAATGGAGTTACTGTAAGGCTTTGTAACTGTTCTGGAATCCTGCAATGTAACTAATATAGAACAGATTAATATAACTGTTATATCACTATAATGTCACACGTGTTCCAAGAAAGGCACGTAAAGTTCACACTGGTTTGTTACTCTGTTACTTTAAGGATATGTAACTGTTCTTGAATTCTCTAAAGCAACCAATATAGAACAGAGTGATAGAACGGTTATGTCACTAGAATTTCACACATGTTCCAAGACAGGCACATTAAAGGTCACACTGTTCTGTAACGCTGTTACTGTAAGGATATGTAAACGTGCTGGAATTCTGTAATGTGGATAATATAGAACAGAGTAATAGAACTGTTATGTCCCTAGAATATCACACGTGTTCCAAGAAAGGCACATAAATGTCACAACTGTTCTGTAACGCTGTTACTGTAAGGATATGTCAACGTTCTGGAATTCCGTAATGTAACTAATATAGAAGAGAGTGATATATCGGTAATGTCACTAGAATGTCACACGTGTCCCAAGAAAGACGCATAAAAGTCACTCTGTTCTGTAACGGTGTTACTCTAAGGATATGTAGCAGTTCTGTAACTCTGTAACGTAAATAATACAGAACAGAGTGATATAACTGTTATGTCGTTAGAATGTCACACGTGTTCCAAGAAAGGCACATAAAGGTCACACTGTTCTGCAACGCTGTTACTTTAAGGAGATGTAGCAGTTCTGGAATTCTGTAATGTAACTAATATAGAACAGAGTGATATAACTTTTATGTCCGGAAAATGTCACACGTGTTCCAAGAAAGGCACATAAAGGTCACACTGTTCTGTAACGCTGTTACTGCAAGGATGTATAACTGATCTTGAATTCTATAATGTAACCAATATAGAAGAGAGTGATAGAACTGTTATGTCACTGGAATGTCACACGTGTTCCAAGAAAGGCACATAAATGTCACAACTGTTCTGTAACGCTGTGACTGTAAGGATATGTAACAGTTCTGTAATTCTGTTATGTGACTAATATAGAACAGAGTGGTATAACTATTATGTCACTAGAATGTCACACGTGTTCCAAGAAAGTTACATACAGGTCACACTGTTGTGTAACTCTGTTGCTGTAAGGATATGTAACAGTTCTGGAATTCTGTAATGTAACTAATATAGAATAGAGTGATATAACTGTTATGTCTCTAGAATTTCACACGTGTGCCAAGAAAGGAACAAAAAGGTCACACTGTTCTGTAACGCTGTTACTGTAAGGATATGTAACTGTTCTGGAATTCTATAATGGAACCAATATAGAACCGTGTGATATAACTGTTATGTCACTAGAATGCCACACGTGTTTTAAGAAAGGCACATAAAGGTCACACTGTCCTGTTACGCTGTGACTGTAAGAATATGAAACAGTTCTGTAATTCTGTAATGTAAATAATATAGAACAGAGCGTTATAACTCTTATGTCACTAGAATGTCACACGTGTTCCAAGAAAGGCACATACAGGACACACTGTTCTGTAACTCTGTTGCTGTAAGGATATGTAACAGTTCTGGAGTTCTGTAATGTAACTAATATAGAACCGAGTGATATAACGGTTATGTCACTAGAATGTCACACGTGTTTTAAGAAAGGCACATAAAGGTCACACTGTCCTGTTGCGCTGTGACTGTAAGGATATGTAACAGTTCTGGAATTCTGAAATGTAACTAATATAGAACAGAGTGATATAACTTTTATGTCCCTAGAATGCCATACGTGTTCCAAGAAAGGCACATAAAGGTCACACTGTTCTGTAACGCTGTTACTGTAAGGATATGTAACTGATCTTGAATTCTATAATGTAACCAATATAGAAGAGAGTGATAGAACTGTTATGTCACTAGAATGTCACACGTGTTCCAAGAAAGGCCCATAAATGTCACAACTGTTCTGTAACGCTGCGACTGTAAGGATATGTAACAGTTCTGTAATTCTGATATGTAACTAATATAGAACAGAGTGATATAACTGTTATGTCACTAGAATGGCACACGTGTTCCAAGAAAGGCACATACAGGTCACACTGTTCTGCAACTCTGTTGCTGTAAGGATATGTAACAGTTCTGGAATTCTGATATGTAACTAATATAGAACAGAGTGATATAACTTTAAGTCACTAGAATGGCACACGTGTTCCAAGAAAGGCACATACAGGTCACACTGTTCTGCAACTCTGTTGCTGTAAGGATATGTAACAGTTCTGGAATTCTGTAATGTAACTAATATAGAACAGAGTGATATAACTGTTATGTCTCTAGAATTTCACACGTGTGCCAAGCAAGGAACAAAATGGTAACACTGTTCTGTAACGCTGTTACTGTAAGGATATGTAACTGTTCTGGAATTCTAT
Organism: Andricus kollari; assembly: GCA_932074435.1. Classification (NCBI taxonomy): domain Eukaryota; kingdom Metazoa; phylum Arthropoda; class Insecta; order Hymenoptera; family Cynipidae; genus Andricus; species Andricus kollari. Next base: position 6,996 of record CAKNWW010340559.1, on the reverse strand, counting down.
AATGCAACCAATATAGAACCGAGTGATATAACTGTTATGTCACTAGAATGTCACACGTGTTTTAAGAAAGGCACATAAAGGTGACACTGTCCTGTTACGCTGTGACTGTAAGTATATGTAACAGTTCTGCAATTCTGTAATGTAACTAATATAGAACAGAGTGATATAACTGTTATGTCACTAGAATATCACACGTATTTCAAGAAAGGCGATTAAAACAATCAAATAATCATCATTAATGCTCACTGTACTTGAAAATTTGTATTTTTACATTCTTATCCAGAGAAGGTATTAGATTTGTGTAAAATTTGACCCCTCCCCCAGTTTTTGTCAAATATCCACGTTTTGAGACCCCCTGAACCCAAAATACAGCTTTTTCGAATGTGTCTGTCTGTATATTTTTAGTTTGTTAGCACGGTAACTTTCGAAAGAATTTATCGATTCGATTTTCCTTTGGTATGCTCTTTAATTCTCTTAAACTAAAGGTCATGTTCGTTAGCCAGCCATTTTGGATGAAAATTCAAAAAGTGAGCGCATTTTGCAAATTTTTGAGACCATGTTTTTTCAAAATTTTAAAATTATATGTGCGGCTATCATAGTACTCGAAAATTCAAACAATTTATTGGTATGATATTTTTTGATGAAATTAAAATTTTTACAGTTACAGAATTTTCGAAATCCGAAATAAGAAACGAAAATTAACATTTTCAGTCAAACAACGCAGGATACGAAAAAATGTCAAGACAAGAAAAATGTTTCTTTTTGCACGTTCTACAAGATTATCATAACGAGCTTTCAAATTTTCTTGAAAAATCGAAAATTCACATTTCTATTGCATAAAAAATAATTAAAAATTCAAAAATCTAATTTTACGGCCAAACTATGCAAGATAAAACAAATGATGATGAAACCAAAATTGTACATTAAACAAGGATCTACAAATTTGTTATAGGTCACTTTTTGATAGGATTTGCAGTTTTTGTTTTATTCGTAAAAAATGACATTAACAGTGAAAAAATCTGCCCGAGTAGTGGGCACATTCTCATCAAAACTTTGCCCATTTCATTTCTTTTTCATCTCGTGTGTGTTTTTGCACAATACTTCATTGTTTTTATGTTATCAATGCCATTTCTAACCATTAAAACATTAAAATAATCATCATTAATGCTCACTGTACTTGAAAATTTGTATTTTTACATTCTCATCTAGAGAAGGTATTAGATTTTTGTAAAATTGGACCCCCCAGTTTTTGTCAAATGTGCACGTTTTGAGATTCCCTGAACCCAAAAAACAGGTTTTTACGAATGTGTCTGTCTGTCTGGCTGTCTGTCTGTCTGTAGATTTTTAGTTTGTTAGCACGATCACTTTCGAAAGAATTGATCGATTCGATTTTCCTTTGGTACACTCTTTGAGTCTCCTAAACTAAAGGTCAAGTTCGTTAGCCAGCCATTTTGGATGAAAATTCAAAAAGTGAGCGCATTTTGAAAATTTTTGAGACCATGTTTTTTCAAAATTTTAAAATTATATGTACGGCTATTCATAGTACTCAACAATTCAAACAATTTATTTTCATGATATTTTTTGATAAAATGAAAATTTTTAGAGTTACAGCATTTTCAAAATCCGAAAGAAGAAACGAAAATTAACATTTTCAGTCAAACAACGCAGGATACGAAAAAAATAATTAATATAATATAATTAATAAAAAATAATTAAAAATCCAATTTTACGGCCAAACTGTGCAAGATAAGATAAATGATGATTCAACCAAAATTGTACATTAATAAGAGATCTACAAATTTGTTATGGGTCACTTTTTGATAGGATGTGTAGTTTTTGTTTTATTCGTAAAAAATGAAATTAACAGTGAAAAAATCTGCCCGAGGAGTGGGCAAATTCTCATCAAAACTTTGCTTATTTAATTTATTTTTCATCTGACGTGTGGGTTTTTAAAATTATCTCCAAATTTATCATATATATGCTTCAAAAACGATTTAGATACTTTTTTCTCTCCTTTTCAGATAGTTGGAGAAAATCTGGGTGATTGTATGACTTATTAGAAAGATACGGAAGTATACGCTGTAGTAAAGGAATTTCCTTCTTTATTTTAAATCAAATATAAATTTAGTCATTTTTATCTGAAGAGCATAGAACATAACATATGGTCTTTGCGAAGCGCGACGACCAAATCGTGCTCAAGCTGTTGGGTTTCTATTATACGACGACCAGAAATGAGCATGGAGCGCGAGGATTGCGTGATTTCCAAAACAAATATCGAGCGCGAAGCGCGAGTGTCTTGATGAGAATGTGCTCCTTAAGGTCGATAGAACCTTAAGTAAGTTAGTTCTTGTTTTTATTTAAAACTGACATAATTAAACCAAAAGCAGGTCATAACAATAGCGACCACACGAAGTGGGAAAACCTACAGGAACCGAGCTGAAAGCGTCAGGCAAATGTATCCGAGTGCGTGGCGCGAGGTGACTACATTATCGAGCGAAAGCGCGAGATCTAATAGGTGCGCGCCCTAGGCGCGCTCAAACTTGCGAGCGAAGCGCGTGATGAGAATGTGCCCGCAAAGCGGGCACATTTTTTGCATTAGTATAGTGTAAGTCACAACACGAGTTGAAGTTAAGAAACAAAATCTGAGAAATTCTCGGCGACCACCGCTTTCGCGGTCGACAGCAATAATCGCCGACTGCAAATTGAAGTTTCAGACTTGGATTTTTTAAGAAGTATCACAGAAACCCGTGCAGATTTTTGAATTTGTATTGGCTTAAATTAAAGATAAGATCTTAAGACCTAGGTCATGTCACAAGTTGAATTAGAGGTACCAGATTCAACAAATTCTTGCAATTTAAAAAAATTTTCAAGTGGTATATTCTCTTAAGAATGTCAAAAATATCTTTATTATGGCTTATTCAACGCGTAATTTAATAAGCTTTTTAACGGGCTTAAAAAAAAACATTTCTGTCTTTTGGGATTTTCAGATTTTGGGAACGAGTAATCACATTTCAACGTCAGCAGTGATTTTTAATAATACTTTCGCTGATCGTACTGACAATTTCAGACGGTAGTGTACTATTTAGCTTATAGTCGATATTTGTCGAGAATCATCAGACCGGCAGAAATTTTTTGGAGTTTATTCTCAAAAACAAAATGTGTGACTGTGATAAATCAGGACAGTGACGAGGATTAAGTTTTCAATCAATGTGAAACTAAATCAGATGTATAAATAAAACTTCCAAAAAATTTCAAAAATAAAGTCACCAATAATCATATTATATTTTCTGTTACAATGTGTATATAATGTATCTAATAATGTATAAATAAACTTATATAATTGTATTATATGAATACATTCAGGTATCAATGGGCCTCAGGAGTTGCAATATGTCAAAATTACAGTTTTTAATTTTTTACACTAAGATCCCCTAAATTTAAAAATCTGAAAAAATTTACAATAATAGCTCTTTGGGCGACTATTCTGCGGTAAGAAACTGAGTTAGTACTTGAGTTTCATCACACGAAAAAGAAAAAAAAATTTTTTAATTTTTTTGTTGAGAATGGCCGAAAGAAGCACTGTGAATATTTTCAGATTTTTTCTAACGATAGAAACAGAGAAAAAAGATAAAAAATAACGGTTTGAAATTCTGGAAAAAAATGTTTTCGATTGTATGCTTTCAAATGGCTGACTCAACATTGGACTCCCTTTGGGGTCATTTTTTGCATGGATACCCGGCTATAACCTTTGCACCTTAAAATGTTTTAAACAAATCTTCTCATAATATGTCTCAACTAAAAGAATAATGAATATATTTCGGAGATAACCCTGGCTTTTTCAGCAAAAAAGCATAGCCGAGATTTTGTCACGAATTTTCAAGCGGTTCCATAGCATAATTGGCTAAGGCATCGGGTAGGTACATACGGGTTAAGTAGTTTAGTTAGGGTTCGAATCCCCAGGGAGTGCAATTTTTCAACGGGTTTGAACGTGCGGTTATATTTGTAGGGGACCGTGCGTGAAATTATATTATTTAAAATATAAACTAAGTGCAGCAATAATACACAAAACATTTTTTTGTCAAGTATCGTTGTAACACTGTTACGTAATTGTTCCAATAAATGCCAAAACGTTGTAACACCGTCATGAAATTGTTACGGATGTATTACAGAACAAATTTACATCGTAACACTATTACATATGTGTTACGGCACTATTACAGAACAATGTTACTCTGTAAACCTGTTCCTAAATTGTTATAAAAATATTTGTTGACATACAACGCTGTTGCAGAATTGTTACAGAACAATCACAGAATAAATTTACATCGCAGCACTGTTACATATGTGTTACGGCAGTATTATAGAACATGGTTACTCTGTAACCCTGTTCCTAAATTGTTCTAAAAGTATTTTTGTTACATATAACGCTGTTCCAGAATTGTTACAGATCTCTGACAGAACATGGTTCCGTAACAGCGTTATAGAACTGCTACTTACATTTGGGGACGACATTACTTAGAACATGGTCTAAGTATGTTTTAATCCTGTTACAGAACCTGTTCTTTTGTGTTCTAGAAGTGTTACATCACAGTTATATCATAGTGTCCCTGGGATGCATTATTTTTAGTAAACGAGGAGAAGTTTCAATAGTTCCCAACTTTGTTGATGTTCGACATATTTTAAAAGATGGATAACAGTTTGTCGTCAATAATTCCTGAAAATCATGAGGAATGTAAATGGTTTCCAAGTTCGGTGGCATTTGGCCTATTTTCAAAAATAGGTAAGAGTTTGTCGTCAGAATGAGACCTTTTTCAGTGTCTTTCCTAATCGAAAAAACTATTGAAGAGAGCTTTAAAACATCAATTCCATTTATACTGCCGGAATTGATGCATTATTTTCCGAATATCGTGAGTAGTGTAAATAATTTTCAACTTCGGTAGCATTTCGTTTATTTTTAATAATAGGTAAGTGTTTGTCATCAAAATGAGGCCTTGTCTGTTCTCTTTTCTAATCAAAAAACTACCAAAAAATTTTTGAAACTTTAATTTCAATTATTCCACCTAAAAACAAAAAGTGTAGTAATAAATAATACTAAAAATTTGTTGCAAAGTTAATAATTAACGAGTCATTAACAATTAAAGATTAACCTATCAAAAGCACGCGTTAGATGGACGACAATACATGCGTCACTGAACAGAGTGTGTGCGCAAAAAGTTGAGGCCTTGTAATTTCAAGTTTGCAGGAAATTGTGAATATCATTGGTGCTACTTCACACGTTGAATTTAGTGTAACTTCCTTCGAGTATTTTGAATTCAATAGCATTCAATAGAATACTTGGAATTCACTTGTACTCCTTTGAATTCTTTAAAAGCTTTTTCTAATTCTCTTTATATCTTTACAACACACAATGAATTGAGGCTCCGGTTGCAATAAGGAGATATAGAATTATTTTGCTGGAGTGGGGAGGCCCCTGGGCAGTTGAGAATGAAGTTTCGAATTTTAATTTTTTAAATACATATTCATATCGCACATCAAATGCAGCATCTTTTTCTCTCAATAAAAAAAGTTGTAGCCTTTTTAGTTTTCGAATTATTTACAAAAAACTGTTTTTTTCTCTGATTAAAACATTTCGCTTTTTTTCTCTTCAATCCGCGACGAAGTCGGGAGTTTTTATTATTTTTCGGTAAAATTCATAAGAAGTATGAATTGACATCTTTCACGACCGATGACGTTAACAAATGTTAAAAATGTTTATTTGAATAAAAGTTAATAATTTTTTCCCGAGGCGTTGCACAATTCGTGCACAAACAACTTTGGTCGTTTCGGGAGTCGAGCGAATTTTGAGCAAGTAAAAACTGTCAGTGAGAAAGTTGGTCAGGAAGGTTCAAAGAAGTTTTCTGGAATTTTTTAGTTCAATTGAAGTAGTAGTTAACAAACTGTTGATGTTTTAATTTTCCGACGCGATCAATTTTCTCGCGCGTAGGCTGCGGTCCGGCTGCTAAGGCGTTACTATACTCTGTTCCACGAGAGAACGAATTTGGCCGCGCAAGTTTTTATGAAAGAAGGCGTCGACAAATTTTTTTTCATTTGGTCGACAGCGAATCGCTGTTAAAAGAGGACACCATTGATTTCAAATACACTGACCCAAGTTTTTTCCTACATTTTTTGTAGCCTCACTGAGGGCCAGATGAGCGGACCGAACGTGACAGTTACAATAAGCCGATTCCCCTTCTTTGACAAACTGCGCGCAGAGAACGAAATTTCGTCGTTTCGAAAATTCGTTCTCTCGTGGAACAGAGTATATACACCGTTAGGTGGAACTCCGTTATTTTATTTATAAAATAAATAAAATAAATAAAGACTTCCGGTGGAAGTGAGTCAAGGCAAACGTATTGTGTGTGAGGTGCGGTAGAAAGCCGGTTTTTGAGTAAAAAAGGTGGAAGTTGGAGATAGGCTGAGTGCGTGCCGAAAGGGCTAGTGTATTGTGATAGTTTGGAATATTAGAACTGGATGAGAGAGGTGAGATAACGTAGAAAGTGTGCAATTTTTTGGACAGTTGAGGTTAGGTTGAACATGAAGGAGGCAGGAACGAAGGATTGCGAAACGGATATGACGACCGGTGAGATGGTGGCTAGTGATAGGGAGGAACAAGAGATGGCGCAGCAAGTTGAGGTCGGTAAAAAAGGAAGAGGTAGACCACGCAAAGTGACAGATGAGGAGGGAAGTTCAAAATGTAAAGAGAATAATAAGGCAAGAAGACCTGAAAATTATTGGTTAAAAAATCCGAATAGCGAGAGGGAGAAAGAAATATGCAACTTAAATACAGATGCTCAAGAGGGAGGCCAGGTGGAAAGGGTAATGGATAATAGTGAAAAAGAAGTATTTTTAGCAAAAGGGGGATTGACGAGGACTCCAATAAAAAAGAGAATAGCAAAGGAGGAGGTGGGTATACAAACTGTACAATCAGAGGATGTTATTGGTTTATTATTGGAGTGG